>ML681209.1:53573-75472 GCA_007922225.1 Emydura subglobosa
GGCAGGGAGAGTTCACAAATCACAGGATCACCCAGATACAGCCTGTGTTGTTTTTTAAAAAAAACCTTTTGGAGGTTCAATTTCCTGACTTTTGGTTCTGACTCATGACTTTTAACTTCTGGGGGAGTCTCTGGGGCTAGGGTGGGTTGAACCAGAGCGAGTAGAAGAAAGAAAAGGGAAAGATAAAGTAAAACAAAATAACCAGCGAGTGCTGGAGAAGGGTGTAAAATAGCTGTGAAAACAATGAGAGAAAGCACTCTGAAGAGGGGAAAGAGCCAGAGGCAGCGACTGGGCGAAGGGAAGGGATAAACTCAGGGAGAGAATGAACATGAGGGGGAATGATCTGTGACAGGGACCGGAGGAGAGTGGAAGAGAGAGAAATAAATGGGGACGGGAAATAAGTGCTAGAAAAATGGTGAGTAAAAGTGAACAGTGTGAAAGGAAAGGGAGTGTGACACTGGCTGGATTAAGGGGATCATTGATCATATTATTGAACATCAATATGTCAAAATTGCAATAATTCATATGAGATAGGCTATGTCAGGTACTGTTATAAAGGTTATAATTTCCTAAGTAGGATGATATTGTTGATGTGCGTGTGTCATATTTGTATTGGCAGTTATGGATATGGTTGATGTGTCTGTATTTCAAATGTGTTTCTGGGCGACACCCCAGACAAGATGGCTGCAGCACTAGCTGCTTAATGGCCCATTAAGGAAACTCACAAGGACAATGGGCCCAAGGAGAGACCTGATGAGTCACCAGGACTTACTCCTGTGACCCTGGACTCCAGCGTATTTCTGTAAATTTTCACAACAAGCAGCATGGCAAAGGCCAAGGGACATACAAGGTAGCTGCACCACATCCATTTTGTCTTCAATCAGTCTTTAGTCTTCAGCCTTCACCTACTTCTGGATCAACTCATCTGAAACTGAAGCTGTAAATCAAAGGACTGAGACCCATCCAGGTACTGGATGTGCACCAGAGGAACTATACAAACCTGCAACTCCATAATTCTACTGAAAACCTGATGTATATGGACTTTCATATCATTTGTATGTATCTAATTGCGGTAGTCATTTAACATTTCTCTTATAGTTCGTTTCTTTCCTTTTATAATAAACTTTTAGTTTTAGTTACTAAAAGATTGGCTGGCAGGGTGGTATTTTGGGTAAGATCCAAACTTATTTTGATCTGGTACTGTGGCTGACCCTTTGGGATCAGGAGAACCTTCTTGGTAATAAGCACAGAGTTTTAAATAACTTCTCTCTTTACTGGACTTAGTGACTGATTGGGTGCCAGAGACTGAAATGCAGTAAAGGGGGCTGTGTATATTTTGTTTTAGCTTCTTGATAATCAGTGTGGGAAATGAAAAACATTGTCTGTGGCTGGTTGGGAAGTCTGACTTCAGTGTCACACACCAGTGCTGGAAAAATCTGCTCTCCCTTTGCACCATGCCCTGACCTTGGCATTTTTAGATGGTCTAACCTAGGCACAGGGAGAAGAAAAGGGACAGAAAGATTTATAAAACACCACAGAAAGTGAGACTGTAACTCATTAATTTCCTATGTTACTTCCTTGGCTTCGTTACCATACTTTGTTGTCATTATAAAAAATGTTCCCCAAATCTATGGGTCTCTTTTCCATTGTTCCTTTTCACTCTGATGGTTATTTACAGTAAATAAACCATGAAAGACAATTCTGATTTGTTCTTTTTGAATTTTCCAGCTGCAATTGTTGGGGGCAGAATTGTGGGATTTGCTCCCCTACAGCATCAACAGGGACGATACCAGCATGTCTGTATGATAAAAGGTTGGGTTTTACTGTGATACGTTGCTATGCAGCCTGTGCTCTGTCTCTTGTGCTGTGCATAGCCATGTCAATCAGGAATTGCTCAGCTGTGCTCCGTGGAGAGATGACTGAATACGTGGTGCTGATTCCCCTCTTTGTTCCCAGAGTCACTGAATTTATTCAAAGGTGGCTAAAGAGATATGAAATATGTTCTTCGCATTTCTTCTGCCCATCAGCAATTGCTGCAGTATCCATGGCGGTGTTCATGGGATGGGACCTGTTTTCAGAGTCTCTGGAGGTTTGTACACACTGGGATGCAGGTGTCTCTTTCTCATTGTACAATCTGTGTGTAGACAAGGCAAGTGATGGTTTCACCTCAGTGTAACTGGTGAAGAAGAAATCTGTGGGTTGGAGGGTGTTGGGGAGGTTAGGGGTCACCTTGATTAGCTACCTTGAGGTGAAAGCCTCACTTTCCTTGTCTCCACTAGGACTGTACAATGAGATCACGGCTTCGTGTTTGCTTTTGCACAGAAAATAAACCCAAAAAAGCCTTTCCCCTAGGGTGGACATGAGCTAAAAGATGGGATGTAAAGGGAGATTCCCCACTTTTTTCCAGGGCTGTGACTTGGTCTTCTGTGAACTTCTAATTGAAATGACTGGGTGTAGGATCCATGCAGGGACTTAGGCGTTGCAATGCTGAACATCACCGCACTTAATTTTTAGGTTCCTAGAACATCACAAGAACAACCAACCCTGTGACCCACAAAGCCTGACATAGGCGCCTAGTCTCCTTGTACAATGGACGGAGTCCAGCAGATGCCTTAAAATGCAATCCACAAGAGCCAGCATGCTAAGTGGGGAGCCATCTAAACTAGTCACTGGGAGATACTAACAACAGGGTGTGTCCTAAGCCCGGCCCCTCTCTCAAAGGTAAGCGCCTAAGGCTGTGTCTACACTGTAGTTTGTCAGCATAATTTATGTTGCTCAGTGGTGGGAATAATCCTCCCCACCCACCCATGTGACATAAGTTACACTGAGATAAGCACCGCTGTGTGCAGCGCTGATGTAGCTGCTGCTGCTCATGGAGGTGTGTTTATTAGGCCGACAGGAAAGCTTTCTCCCTTCGGCATTGAACGTCTTTTCCTGACGCGCTGCAGTGGCACAGTTGCATTGGTACAGCTCTTCTGCTGCAGCACTGTATGTGTAGACATGCCCTAAATCTGGGGGGCTACTCTGCATATCAATCCACCGCTGGAGGCGTTTCCATGAGAATGAGTTTGTCACCTGCTGTACTACACGTAGCTTGTAGGTGGGGGTTGTTTCAGTATTCCTAGCCACTTTATGGCTTTCAGCTACTGGTAGCACACTTGCCTGAGATGTGGGGGATCCAGGTTCAATGTCCCACTCTTGGCCAGAAAGGGAGAAAGGATTTGAACAGGGGTTACTCATTTTCTAGGTGCTTGCTCCAACCATGGAGCTATGGTATAGTCGGATGGAAGGATTCTTCAGTCTCCCCTGTCCTCACTCACCCTGAACACAAGACCCAGATCAGCTCACAACCACCCACAAGCATCTGCCTCATTCTGGATGGGGGATGGGAATTTTTGTCTATACATATGAAATTGCCAGCAGCAACTGCATAACTTCCTCAGCAGAACTTCAGACAGGCTGAGACTCTGACCATTATCTTGAATGATTGTTGTGGAAGGATCCTACATTTAAAGTCCCTGGTTTACCTTTTATTTATTTATTCCTGGGAATATAGTTCTGGGCAGATCCTCAGCTGGTGTAAAGTTTCATAGCTCCACAGCGCTGCTCAGATCTGCCCCAGCAAGTTTACAGTGCATTGAATGTCACCTCTCCCCCAACACAGCTACATCCACTAAGTCAAGCACAAGGGCTAGAACTGCATAAGGAGGAGCTGGAACTTCAGAGGAAGGATTGTCCGGTGGTCATGGTGTGAACCTGAGACTGGTGACCCAGGTTATATTCTCTGTATTGTGGGAATTTCTGTGTGGCCTCAGGTAAGTCACTTCATTTCTCTGGACCTCAACCCCCATCTGTGAAAAGGGGTGAGAATGTTTCCCTATTTCACACGGCTGCTGTGAGGATAAATACACTGAAGATTTGTGTATCACTCAGCTCTTGTGATCTCAAAGGCCATAAAAGAACCTAAGGTTCCTAGCGGGGAAACACACACCCAGAGCTACCTCCCCTGCTGCACTCAGTTTGGGTCCAATCAGTTGCTCAAATTACCTTGTCAGCAGCACCTCTCAAGCCCAGTACGTCACAAAGGGCAGCGCCTCTGAGAAGGGAAACCAGAACCCTGCGCCCTCCCCAACACAACACAACCATCAAGGCAAATGGACCAAACAGAAGAAGGACAAATATTTTTCCTTAGGTTAAAAATACCAAGTGGAAAAGTTAATTACAAACAGAAACCATCCCTGCTTAATTGACATCCTTCAGTTCCTACAGGGAAAGTCTCCCTCAGTGACATGGGAAGCTGGATGAGGTTTGTGTGTGTGTTGGCAGCTGGGGTTTGATGGTGAAAGGTGTGAAGTCGACACAGAAACAAACTTCCCCCAAATATTTTTTTCTCAAGTCAGTTAAAAATATCTCGATTGTCCTAAATCCTGTGATGTTGGTCACACCCCCAGCGCCATCCAGCTGCGTGTCCACGTCCATCCCTGGCACAGGCTGGTGGGCAGTGCTGTGGGAGGGGGACTAGGGAATACAGGAAGGTGATGTGGGACCAGGAGGATATGGGTGGATCTGACTTGAACATGGAAAATGCCTCCAGCCAATCTGGTGCCAGAGTCCCAGCTGGGCTGGTCAGTTCTCTGTGGGGCCCAGCTGGCTGGACCCTTGCCCAGAGGCACCAGGTCGTCTGGCTCAGCTCAGCACTGGGATGGAGTACACTGGGGGCATGGCACAGACACACAGAGCTCAGACTAACATGGTGCTGAGGGGCAGATGTGGGGGCTGGGCAGAGGCTGAATTAATAGCTGGGCTGCAGACAGGCAGATGTGGGGGTGGCTGGGACACAGAATTAGTTAAATACGGTTTGGGGCTTCTGGGACAAGCTGGAAACTCTGCCCCAGCAGGAGCATTTTATAAATCCAACTTGATAGACACTAACAATCAAAGACTGAACAGACACACGGGATTTATGGCTCATTACAACCAGCTGTAGCCCACTAACCCTCTTTTTGTCCTATGACGGCAGTGGTGTTAAGAGCCCTTCTACTGTGAATGGTCCAATTAAAAAGCTCCAAAGCTTGTCTCTCTCCCCAAAAGAAGTTGGCCCAATAAAAAAGATGACACCCCCCCGCCCCCGCACCTTGGCTGTCTGTTAACTGTATTCCTGCAGTCAGGGCTTCCCTGCTGTTTCAAATCTTGCTCAGGTGATGTCAGACTGTTACATGGACCTCTGAAACCATCGCACTGGGATTGTTTTGGTCTGACCCCATCAATATGCTGCCCACTTTTAAAGGAACAACAAGAACCTGGAGGGTTTGATTCAGGGATTCAGGAACCTGCAGTGATATTTGGCCCAGGAGAGCACCGTGTCTGCACTGACCCATCCGAACTGGGAATCACCTAACGCTGTTTGATCCTGGTTAGACTCTGATCTGAGAACAGAGATGGGCTGGGCTGTCACCTTCAGACTGTACAGCAATAAACATACAGGTCTAAACTCCAGTTTAGCAGGACAACAGTTGTTTATTACTTAAGTAATGAAAAGGGAAGTTTCCATTTGGAGCATGAGATGAAAAATATAATGAATATTGTGACAGTATTTAGCAGTTCTCACCCTCAGCCTGAGTGGGGCCTTGGAAAGCTGAGTGTGCTGCAATCAAACACCCTAGGAGGGCTTCTTGGAAAGAGGATCCTTCTTCCCAAAGCATAAGAAGGATGAGATAAGGATTGAAAGCCCCACCTCATTCCAGTTACTTTTCTACTTTCGCTTCCTATCTTGATGAAGCCATCCAAGCAGACACATTTCTTTTCAGTGTCTGACAAAAAATAAAGACAAGAATTAATTTTGCAGCCTTGTAATTGAAATAGTCACTGAAAATGTAAACTCGCTCGAGGAGAATGGATGAGGAGTTTAGAAAACCTGAGATCTCAAAACTGTTCCAAAGCTTATTTTCAGGATCAGGTAGGTGAGTTTCTGTTGCTTGAATGCCATCTCCATTGCTCTCTGATATTTCCTAGTAGACATTTATTCCTGATCTGGGGTGAATTAGTAACTGCAAAATGATCCAATAGTCCCAGGATAAATTTGTCTTATTCTGAGTATAAACTTTTCTTTTGAATAATGATATAATGATATATGATATATGATATAATGATATAATAATGATATATGTTCTATTTTTGATTCTCCTTTCATTGTAATTTAACACCAAACTATTTTGGTTATTGTATTTAATGATTTATTTCTTTCCTCTTATATTTTATTCAAGAAAACTGGACCTGATCCTGCTCTCAATGCATTCAAAAGGGGATTTGATATGAATTAATCTACTGTACATTTCTGTTTTGTAAAGTAAGTTACAACCTTATGCAGTTCCAACTTTATGGGGGAGCTTCTTTCTCTGTCATCCCTGCTATTTAATAGCTCTGGTTATGGGACTAAATCCTTTTACCTGTGATACATTGAAAGAAAAGAAATAGGTAAAAAAGAAATTAAGAATCACTTATATCTCTCTCTCTTTCTCACATACACACACACACACACACACATATGCACTCGCATATACACTTTCTCATGCCTTTTTTTTTAATGGAATTATTACCAATTTATTAATTGGATTTTATAGGGATGTGACAAAATCAGACTCACAAAGGAAACATAATTTCGACTTTAATTAATGGCTGGCTGTTCTAACTCCATAATATGAAAGAGTTCACTTAACAATGTATTTATTCCTTTTTTATTTAATGTGTCCTCTGTAATGTTTGATGCTAATGATGTGATGTTAACGAGAGTTATGTTCAGTATAAGTTCTTTTCCCTCCTTCCTGTTGTCTAGATCAAGTTACAGTGAAGATGAAGGTTCTCTCGTTCTGCCACAGCCCCAGAGCCAGCTCCGCTCTGCCTGGTTTTATTATTTTCTTCCTTACTTTTTATGTTCACAAGACGGAATCAGGTAGGAATCCGCACTGTGTCTGCTCTTTCTTAGAGGATTTATTTAGGCCCCTGATGTGTGTTAAAAACATGCTTAACTCAAAGTCAATGGAACAACTCACAGTGTGTGAATGTAACCACACAGCTAGATCAGCACCTTCATTATTCAATTTTTGCTCTGATTGTTTTGCTGCTGGGTTATTTTATTTGTTCATGGAACAGTGTACAGGGCTATTTCTTCAAACAAGTTTTTTTTTCAAAGATTGTCAAGGGTGGCCAAAGCATTGGATGGACACTTATTGAAGAGAAGAAGAACATATAGTCATGTGACTTATTTATTGAGCCTGTTAGCTAATACATATACGTTAGGTGCAGTATGCACCATATTATTAGGTATTATGTGCGTGGTAGTCCTATAATATGTATTGTATATATATCTGTGAAGTGTGGGGAAGTTAACTGACTGTATTATGCTATTCCCAGTTCTCTGCCTCAGTTTCTCTGATGTGTGACTGTGCCGTGAATATAACAGAGCTATACTCAGCTCCCCACTGTCCACTGCTCTTTGCCTGTGCAGGCACCAAGCTTCCCTGTTATCAGCTCCATGCCCCCTCTCAGTGCTGTGTGTCTGGGCCATGCGCTGCGGCTGAGTGTTCTTATAACACAGCCCCACCCCCACTGCACATGAGCACTGCTCTCCCTGAAACATTCAGGCTGAAATTTTCCATGCCGGTGTCTGCCTCTGGCTGAACCTTTTGGAAAGTTTATATCAAATGGAACCTCTTGGATGTGTCCTTCCTATCAAATTTCCACTTTCCTCTGAGCTTATTTTTTTTTTCTGGTTCATTTTCCAGCCCAGTTCACAGTGATTGGACCCCGTGAGCCTGTCATTGCCACCCTGGGTCAGGACACTGTGTTGCCCTGTCACCTGTCCCCCAGGATGAGCGCTGCAAACATGGAGGTGAGATGGTTCCGGTCTCAGTTTTTTTCAATTGTGCACCTGTATCGTGATGGGAAGGATCAGGATGAAGGGCAGATGCCAGAGTATCAGGGAAGGACAGAGCTTTTGAAAGCTGGACTCAGAGATGGAAACGTTCCCTTGACGATTCTCAATATCAGACACTCAGATGAAGGACAATACCGCTGTTTTGTTCAAGATGATACATTTTATGACGAAACCATATTGGAACTGCGGGTAGCAGGTCAGTGGCTTGTGTCTGTTTTATCTTTGAATGGTCTGCAGGCTTTATTCTTTCCTACTACAACAACTGTGACTCCCTGCTTGTGAAATATTTCACAATAACACAGTGTGTCTAAATTTGAGGAAATAGCCACTTTCATACTAGGGAAAATATGCCGACAACTTTCCCGACATATTATTAAAAACATTTTCAGGATGGCCAAGGTACTTTCTTGCCATATCTTGATTAATTTCTAACGGGATCTTAGTTAAGGGGGAAAGTAATTATGGACAAATATGGCCTTCCAGTTGCTCTGCAGTCACTTCTAGGATGTGTGGCTAAGGTGGGATTGCCAGACTTTTATGGCCTTTTGATTGGTTCACTACCGGTTGTTACTTAGGGGTGCAGTTAAAATCGGATGCAAGCTTCTTATTTCCTGAGACTGTATAATTGTGATGGTGGTGGTGGGGAGTTATGTATTTACCACGCTTGGACAAGATGGATCTTTCTCCCTCTCTGCTTTGACACTGTAACCATGAAGCCAATTAGATGGTTTTTTTACAATAAATGTATCTATCCAATGCCTTACTATTAGATTTTCCAAAAGTTCCTATCCCATTCGGGTATCAAAATGAAGGGGTCATATCTCCAAAGGTGCTGAGCACTCAGTTGCTCCTGTGTTGAGAGGACAATATTTCCCACTGACTCAGTGCTCTTATTTTAAATATTGCTTCACATTTTTGTGTGTCCATGAGCATCGAGATTTCAAGGATTCCAGTATCCATTTAACCTTCAACTGGCTACCCACATGAATTAGTGCGTTCTAGTGTAAATAAGGGAACCACAAACTGTCCCCTCTCCCTTGTGCCTTATAAATTAACTCATGGAATTAACACCTTTCTGTATTTCCCCCTTAGGTCTAGGCTCTGCTCCTCTCATCTCTGTTGAGGGTCACCAGGATGGAGGGATCCTGGTGGTTTGTCGATCAGCTGGTTGGTACCCAGAGCCTGAGGTGCAGTGGAAAGATCTCAATGGGCGACATTTACCATCACTCTCTGAAACAAAATCCCGAGGGGATAACAACCTGTTTGACACAGAAACTGCTATCGTTGTAAAAGAACAGTCAAACCAAAACTTGTCCTGTTGCATCAGAAACACCGTTCTCAATCAAGACAAGGAATCGGCAGTTTATATAGCAGGTCAGTTACCATTCAAATCCCACCCTGAACTCACCATCGCTAGAAACAACACATGACATAGGAAGAAAAGAACTGAAACATCTGTGCTGGGTATTTCATAATCCACATACAAACAAAGAAGAAGGGAGGCTGGTATCTTTACGGGGTCGCAGTTTAGGCAGCCTGATTCCTTTAATTGTGAGTATTAAGACTATGAACATTTTGGATTTCATGTAAATTTAATATATTAAGCCTGACTTTCCTGATATTCTAGTGCATGTGGACACACACACACACATACTCACCTCACACACACATAAACACATACAGACACACTCACACAAATACACACACACAAAACTTCTATTTGCTTGGGTGAGCGCTCATACAAGTTTCAGCGTGCCCTGTATAGATTTATCTTGAGTCAATTCCTTACCAACTTTAGCTAAATGGAGGCAGGGCACTATTAGGCTGATTTATTACTTAAGGTTTTGTGCAGTAATTTATATAAATTGGTGGAACCCACAGAAATTGTCATGTTTTGAACCAATTTAAAAATGACTCCATAAGAGGGTGGCTCCAGTTTCACTAAATCAGTGTAAAATCTGTGTTTGTTGAAGATATTTTTAAGATCAGTTTCTGGTCTTTTGTGTAGTACACACATGGCCATTCTTTCACTCTTGTCTCGCACAAATCCTGCTGGGCACTATCTATGCATTTGTATGAAATAAAAACATTTGCCTTTAGTCACTGCTTCCAAACTAAGGAAAGTCCTGGGTGTTTTGTTTTTCAGATCCCTTTTTCCCAAGTGTGAATCCCTGGATAATGGCTCTGAGTTTGATCCTGATGGTTTTGTTTGTTTGTTTAATTGGCCTCATTATTTATCACTTTAAAATGAAAGGTAACTATCAGAGGGAGAAATATACTGGACATAAAGATTATATTCTAATAAATAAATAAGAGAAATTTAGGAACTGAACATGAAATGAACGTGTGACCTGCTAATCTTATCCTGATGAAGAAGAATATATGTGTATTTATTGATAGCGGGTGGGAGCAGAAGTGTGGGGGCAGAGAGAATAGAAACTGAACCAGACAATCGAATCATAGGAGACACAACTGTGTTCTGCTCGGTCCGCCATTTCCCCCTCTTTCCAGTTCTCAAGGGGGTTACAGCTGTCTGTCTCTTGTCCCGTTTGAGACATGGTTCTGCAAAGCCTTGGCTCCCATATGTGTACTTCAAATCTCTTTTTTGCTAATGAAGTGTAGTGCACCTTGACATTACAGCGATGGGTCCTATAGAAACGCCTTGTGGTAAATCAGTAAATGGACACATTTGTTCTTCAGTCAGGGGGGAAAAAGATCATATCAACTTTTACAAAACTCAGACATCCCTGTCCATGGCCCAGGTCACTTAATCCATAAAGAATATCTGCCCAATTTCCAAATAAATGGGACATGTCCCTCTATGCTCCCAATGAATTTTGTTACTATAGCATGTCGTGTTCTAACACTCATGAAGCATGAGATGAGAAAAAATTGTTTATTTTTGTATTTTTTAAGGGAAACTCACTGAAGAAGTTGGTAAGTTTCAATTTTCCTTTCCACAAATGCAATTTTTGATGATAGTTACACATTTGTAGATAGGCTTGGTTGTTTCTTTAATTTATTTTTATTTTTGTGTGTGTGTCGGGGTGGGTGGGAGAAGAGGTTGGTGTGTGTGTGATCGGCTGAATCTTTTAGGGTCTGTTTGGGTGTTTCCAGAGACCCTTTCCCCTAAAGTCCTTCTAATTAGGGAATGAGCTCAGCATAGTCATGTATCTCAGAGGTGTCGATTTTTCACGCACCGGAGAGAAGTGGCTATGCCAAGTTTTCAGTGCAGATGAGACCTCAATCTCAGAATTTTTCAGAAGAATCTGTAGAGGTCTGGCTTGTTAATGAAGGTGTGCTGCAGTGGGAATTTCCTGTAATATGTTTATCGAGAGTACGTGTGCCTCAGTTTCCCCTATATGTGGCATTGTTACCCAGTAGGGGGAAAGGACTGTTTGATTTCTTCACCTGTGAGCAGGGAAGCTGAGAAACATCCCCCAGCTCAAGAGCAAAGGATCGTAGAGGTGTGAGGTGGGGGATAAATGGTGGCTGCTGGAAGGAGTCAGGTCTCTCACCTGGGGTCGGACGAAGGGGGTTAGACAGAAACAGACAGAGCTAGGACAGTGGGGTTCACTACAGCTTGGCTGGGCTCTGGGCTGACCAGAATGGTCTCTGCTTTAACCTTCCATTGTCGGTGAGGGCTTCCTAGGCAGCTGTGTCCAGGTAACTAATACACCCGACTGTTCTGACAGCGCTCTTTGAGTGTCACTGTGAACGCTCGGTGAGGTGTGTTTATCCCTGAAGAGTGTGCCGAGGGAGTCTGGACAGCTGGACCCCAGGACAGGGTTTGTCTTCAACCACTCCCTGCTGCAGTCAGCTTGGACCTGGTCTGAAGGGCCCTTTTGAGTAGCAAACGTTCACAAGTTGTCTTCCTACCAGCGGCTCTGTTGCAAGAATCGCCTACCTCTGCGTTCCAGCAGCCTTCCTCCTGCCTGCCCCTCCCTTCCTGTGACAAACTCTCCCTTTCAAGATCATGTCCTCCAAGTGGAGCAGGCCCTGCAGTAACGCCTGGTTAATACCACTGGAGCCCAGAGGAGTTTTCATATTTTGCTCTTGGGGATGGGGCTGTGTCCCATGACAGAGCGTTTTCATCTAATTTTAAAAAATGTGAGGTTAATCTATATTAGATAAACTTCCCACCAAAATGTTAGGGAGGGGGAGAAGGGAAGCAATAGACAAGAGGAAGTTGAATAGCAATAATCACCCAGCCTTAACTTTTCTATTGATGATGAAGAGAAATAACACACAAGGGAAGGAAAACTCATAAACTTTGATATGTATTTCTGTTTATTTTCTAGGGAAACAAGCTCTAGAAATTGGTAAGTGTCATTGTCCTTCCTCTGCAAAGGACATTTTTGTGCAAAATTGGATCCTCACGTGGGAGTGTAATCGAATCACGGGTGGGTTAGGTGACCTAGTGGTTAGCACACTTAGTGCCTCCTCCCAGTGGGCAGGTCTTGCGGTCCAGGTCCTCTTTTAGTCAGAGGAGCAGGGAGGTGGGCAGTGGTAGGGGAGCCCAGGCCTGCCCACTCCACTGGGCTCTGACCCAGGGCCCTAGGAGGGTCAACAGTGTTTGGTCCCCAAAGTTGTCCTCAGAGTCCCCTCCCCGGGTCACTTCCTACCATCTGCTGTTCTCCTCCAGCTTCCAGTCCAAGATAAGGTGAAAAGAAATAGACAAAATAATCAAACCATCAGCCCCAACCAGGCTAAGTGTACAGTCCTGCCTTGAATTTTTTTTGTACCAAAGTGGATCCTCAGATAGGAGTTTATTTCAGAGTTGTACAGTTGTTCGCTTTTAAATTTAACATTTAAAATTTTGATGCACTATTTAATCAGTTTTTGTTGGTTTCTGTGCTTGCTTTTCATTATTGTTGTTTTGGAGGGTTAGCGTAACTTGATAAAATGTGGGAAACACTAAATTGGATAGATTTCACACCAACATCTAATTTGAAAAACTGAAAAGCAATAGAATGACAAAATGTGAAACGAGAAGGGGTCATTGGATCCTCTAGTCTGACGTTCTGAGGAAGAGGTTGATTTTTCTCAGCCTTCACTGTCATGTTGATGATAAAGGGAAATAAAACATAAGACAAGGGAAATGCCTAACAAACAATATGTGTATTTCTGTTTAATCTTTAGGCAAACGAGATGTAGAAATTGGTAAGTGTCATTCTGAAGTTGTTTGCTTTTAAATTTAGCTTCTACAATTTTGTTGCAATATGTAACCTGTTTTTGTTTGTTTACTGCTTTTTATTATTATTCTTTTTGGAGGGGTTAATGTAATGTATAAAAGGTGGGGAAACAATAATTGGCTAGATTTCACACCAAAAGCTAATTTGAAAAAGTGATAAGCAATATAGTCATAGAGTTTAAGACCAGAAGAGGTCACTGGTGCCTCTACCATCTGACGTCTTGAAGAGGAGATCGATTTCTCTCAGCCTTCACTGTCATATTGATCATAAAGGGAAATAAAACATGAGAAAAGGGAAACACCTAACAAACAATATGTGTATTTCTGTTTAATTTTTAGGCAAACGAGATATAGAAATTGGTAAGTGCCATTATCCTTCCTCTGACAAGAAATATTTTGTACAAAATTGGTTCTTCATGTGGGAAATTGCTTAATTGTTGTGGAGTTGTTTGCTTTTACATTTTTCTTCTTTTTTTTTTTTTTCCTTTTTTTTGGGGGTGGCAGTAGGGGTTGTTTGTTTAATGTAATTTTATAAAATTTGCGGGAAAAATAAACTGAATGAATCTGACACCAAAAGGTAATTTGAAAAAATGGATCATTTTGCTTCAGAGTTTAATAGCTGAAAGGAGGACTGGAGTTTCTAGTCTGACATCCTGAAGAGAAGGTTTAATAAAAATAATCCCTCAGCCTTAATGTCATATTTAAGATAAAGTGAAATAAAGGGAAACTTCTAACAAAAAATGTTCTTTCTTTCTTTTTTTAATGGGACACACAATGCAGAAAATGGTAAGTCTGATTCTCTGCCCTCTGATGAGAAAATTTTTATATAATGTTGTGATACCTTATATGGGTGATTTGTTTCTTTAATTTTTGGAGTTGTTTCATTTTTAGAGTAACTTTTTAAAAGAAATTAGGGAAAGACAAACCTCAGGACTTTCAAACCAAAATGTAATATGGACTGTTTTAATGAACAATGAAAGAGTTTCGTATTGCAGTGATCTCTCTGAGTGTCAGGGTTGAACAAAAGTAAGTTCGCATCTTTACCTTAATACTGACAACTTAGTACAAAAGAACTTTAGCTTGTAAAAGAAAAAAGTTAAATGTCAGGTTTGACACTATGTGGATGAGCCCTATCAAAAGTGCAACTGCAGAAACACAGTTAATAAATGCTTCGTTTTTCCGCAGACAGGAAAGAAATTCAGAGCTATTTTGCAGCTTTCAAACTAAGCTTGCTTTGAGTCATTAGAGCCAAAAAATAATTGATTGTCAACTCTTTCTGCCCAGCTTCCACATAACTCAGATACAGCCCTCCACACCCTCGTGAATTTCAGTCCTTTTTTGTGTATTAATTGCAGAAGGAAGCTCTCAATAATCATTAATATTTATTTCCATATTTTTAAAGGGAAACTTATGGCAGCATTTGGTAAGTCTCTTTTCCTCTCTTTTCACCACTACAATTTTCTACATAACTGTATCTTGTTCAGGTGCGGGTTTTGGTGTGTTTGTGTGTGCACATCTTGATTTATTTCTATAATGTGGGGTAGGCTAAGGTTGATAATTTTCACACCAGAAGATAATTTGGAAAATGCAATAAACAATTAAAAGAAAGAGGTTTAAATTGAAATGAGCTCTCAGTTTTAACTTTAACACTGACCATACTGAGAAACAAGACAGAAGAGATAAATGTTATATAAATAAAATAGGGATTTGAATAGAAATAATCACTCATTCTTTACCTTAATAATGACAACCTAATGTAATACAAACATGTAATATATAAAAGAAGGGGGAAATGAACCTTTTCACCTTTGTGGTAAGACATGAGTTCTCTCTCAGTAGATTTGTTTCTACTAACCAGAGAAACAGCAAATACCCAAATCATTTTATCTATGTATACATATTTGTAATTTAACTTTTCTTCATAATTGTAAATCTTTTCAAATAATGATTACATTTCTGACCCTGTAAAGATTCATGAACTCTAAATAACATAGAAAACTAGCTTTGCAAAATATTTTTAAAATTTCACAAACATTTTCAAATGCTTGAAAAGGACTGATTTATTTGGTTGGGCATATTTTGATTTTTTTAAAATTCTGATCAACACTGTTTGTTTATTAAAATTTAAAAAATGATAAATTAATTAAAAGATATTTCACAGAATGTATTTGATTAAAAAAACCCTCATAAAATATTTCATAAAATCAAAAATGTTCGTAATACTGACAATCTTTTTTTGCCAAAAAACAAACAAAAAATCTACAAACCATATTTTTCTGAAAAAGGCCATTTTTTCAAAGAAAACGTATTTGTCCAACTTGTTCTTAAAAACTTGTTCTTAAAAACCTCAGTGCCAGAAATTCCACAACCTTCCTTGGAAACCTGTTCTACTGCTTAATAACCTTTGTAATAAGAAAGATTTTCCTAAAATCTAACTTAAATCACAGGAAACTGATCATAAGTGTTAATAGTTACATAGGTAACGGGACTTCTTATAATAGAAAAGTCTTTCAAATGTGTAGTCACTAGAGGAATGTCTTCACTGCAGAGTTAGTCCTGGGAATTTGCACCCGCGTCTAAGCAACTGGGTTAGTGTTGCCCAGATATGACTGTCCCCACTGCAAAGCCCTACCCAAGTCATGCCCATGTTGCGTTGTCCAGAATGGTGCCGTTCACACCTGTGTGAGGGGCTAGGACTTCTAGGGGGATATCCCATGTGTAGGCCGGTGGCATGGTCCGGCCGGTGTATTGCGACCCTTCCTTGGGCCCAGGTTCCGAGGAAGGCCACGGAGCCTTCCTTTAAGGGAATAAGCTGTGCCTATTTAACAGTCTATAGGCTCCGGCCTTCCCAGAGGTGAGGTAATTACCACAGTCTGATGCCTCCAACCCTCGAGCAGGGCGAGGCAGGGAAGCTGTCTGTTGTCTCCAACCCTCAGGAAGGATGAGACAGGTAAGCAGTGGATCCGCTGTCTGTAGCAGCCGGGGAGAGCAATTTCTCCTGGGGGGACTAGGGAAGCAGGGAGGGGGACGCAGGCCCACCCGTCTCCACTGCATCCCAGCCCAGGGCCCTATCAGTGGCAAAGGCGTTTGCCACTGAGTCAGCGGGGCTCCTGCTGCAACACACTGATGGGGTCTTGCTTCTTACTCAGCCACTTGCCATGGCTGTCCCTGGGCCACTTCCTCTCCTGATCCCCAGGTACCTGTGTCCTCTGTTTCCTCAAGGTCACTGGGTACTCTGCTTGCGGCAGGCCCACCAGTCCCTCCTCATCGGTCAGCGGTAAGTCTGGGAACTCCACAGCGGAGGGCAGCTCCTCCAGGTCAGCGCCGGCCTCAGGGGGTATTTCCCACCCAGGGGCCTGGGAGGGCCCAGTCCAGTCGCTTGGGCCTGGCAAGTCGGGTAGTTTCTGGGGCCTCCACTCTGGGAGGCGGTTGCTCCAAGCGGCTGCTCAGTTCGGGTCAGGCCTAGGCCGCAGCCGGCAGAAAGGCACATCTGTCTCCGGTGACAGCCTTTTTCTTACTGATCTGTGGGGCCTGCCTTTTATACTTCCTGTTCCTGTGGAAGCTCCGCCCCTCTGTTGCCAGGCAGATTAGCTGGCCGGGCCAGGGAGCGTCTGGCCTGGGCGTTGCAACCCTTCCTCAGGCCCTGGCTCCGAAGGAGGGCACGGAGCCTGCCTAAACCATGGTACTTAAGACCACACTGTATTATGAATTCTTTCTCAGTGTATTGTGAGAGAACTTGTCTGTCTTTCGTGGGCTCTTGTGCAGAAGTAATCTTAGCCCATCAACTCAGAATAGTAACCACTTCTGGTCTGGCAAACACCACACATCTGCCTGCAGCCCTGTTCCAGCCAGGGGCAAGGCATGGATCCAACTCGGAATGAGGAGTTGCTCCAGCTGTTGGCGTTAATGCAACTCTCATTTCACAACCAGAAGGCAGAGGTAGGGCATGAGTCAAGGTGGAGGACATTTCAGAAGCAGCTTGTCACTCTGGGAAGGCGGTGGCCTGACTTGCTGAGGAGATCATGCAGACATGAAGCTGTGGAGATAGCTAATGTGGGTTTAAATAGCTGTGGATTCCTCCTTTGCTGACCGGTAAATCTAGAGCAGGAGAACAAGAACAGAACAATCGGAGCTACATTATCAAGCAGACCTGAGATGACCAGCAGTGGATAAAGAACTTCTGCATGAGGAAGGCTGCATTTCTGGTGCTGTGTGACGAGCTTGTCCCGACCTTCAGCTCCAGGACCTTTTATTAGTGATGGTCTTAACATTATTTCAAGCTGTGCTAACACTAGATATTCTCAACTTGCAGGAAATTCTGGAATGAAAGAGAGAGGACCTGTTCCAAGCCTCTGGTAGAAAACCATCCATCTATGCCATGGAGATCTTTCACCACCTGGTGATTGATGGGCAGATTAATCACTGGAGAGGACCAGTGAGCCACAAGAGCTGGGGGGAGTGTGGGAACGTTGCTCTGCCTAGAAAACTGACCATTTGATGCAAACATAACCAGGCTGCTGAACTAGGATGCAGCAGTCTAGAACCACCACAGATGTGCTCTGCAACCCCCTCTGCCTTATACCTGTGGCAGCTGGGCACAAGATCTGGAATAGTGAGAGACATTGCAGGTACTCTGCACTTTATACTGCCAGGAGCCTTGCCTGGGTCTTAATATAGAATATTAGAAGATTAGAGTTGGAAGGGACCTCAGGACGTTACCTATTCCAACCCCTTCTCACAGTAGGACTAATCTCAGCTAAATCATCCCAGCCAGGGCTTTGTCAAGCCGCATCTTAAAAACTTGTAAAGATGGAGATTCCACCACCTCCCTAGGTAACCCATTCCAGTGCTTCACCACCCTCCTAGTGAAAAACATTTTCCTAATATCCAACCTAGACTTCCCCCCCTGTATCTTGAGACCATTGCGCCTTGTTCTGTCATCTACTACCATTGAGAACAGCCTAGCTCCATCCTCCCTGGAACCCCCTTTCAGGTAGTTAAAGGCTGCTATCAAATCCCCCCTCATTCTTCTATTCTGCAGACTAAACAAGCCTAGTTCCCTCAGCCTCTCCTCATAAGTCTTGTGTTCCTGCCCCCTAATCATTTTTGTTGCCCTCCGCTGGACTCTCTCCAACTCGTCCACATCCTTTTTGTAGTGGGGGCCCAAAACTGGACACAATACTCCAAATGTGGCTGCACCAATGCCGAATAGAGGGGAATCATCACTTCCCGCAATCTGCTGGCAATGCTCCTACTAATGCAGCCCAATAGGCTATTAGCCTTCTTGGCAACCAGGGCTCACTGCTGACTCATATCCAGCTTCTTATCCACTGTTAATCCTCAGGTCCTTTTCTGCAGAACTGCTGCCTAGCTCATCGGTCCCCACTCTATAGCTGTGCATGGGATTCTTCCTTCCTAAGTGCAGGACTCTGCACTTGTCCTTGTTGAACCTCATTAGATTTCTTTTGGCCCAATCCTCCAGTTTGTTTAGGTCCTTCTGTATCCTATCCTACCTTCCAGGGTATCTACCACTCCCCCCAGCTTAGTTCATCTGTAAACTTGCTGAGGGTACAATCTACCCCATCCTCCAGATCATTAATGAAGATGTTGGACAAAACTGGCCCCAGAACCGATCCCTGGGGCATGCTGCTTGTGTCCGTTTGCCAGCTAGACATGAGCCATTGATCACTACCCGTTGAGCCCGATGATCTAGCCTTTCTCTATCCATATTATAGTCCATTCATCCAACCCATACTTCTTTAACTTCTGATAAGAATACTGTGGAAGACTGTATCAAAAGCTTTGCTAAAGTCAAGGTTTATCATGTCCACCACTTTCCCCACATCCTTAGAGCCAGTCACCTCTTCATAGGAGGCAATCAAATTGGTCAGTCATAACTTGCCCTTGATGAATCCGTGTTGACTTTTCCTGATCACCTTCCTCTCTTCCAAGTGCCTTAAAACGGATTCCTTGAGAACCTGCTCCATGATGTTTCCAGGGATTAAGGTGAGGCTGACAAGTCTGTCGTTCCCTGGATCCTCTTTCCTCCCTTTCTTGAAGATGGGCTCTATATTTGCCTTTTTCCAGTCATCAGGGATCTCCCCCAATTGCCACGAACTTTCAAAGATAATAGCCAATGGTTCTGAAATCACATCAGCCAACACCCTCGGATGCATTGCATCTGGCCCCATGGACTTGTGTATGTCTAATCTTTCTAAATAGTCCTGAACCTGTTTGTTCAGCACTGAGGGATGTTCACCTCCTCCCCATTCTGTGCCACCCAGTGAAGCAGTCTGGGGGCTGGCTTTGTCTGTGAAGATAGAGGCAAAAAAGGCATCGAGTACCTCAGCTTTCTCCACATCCTCTGTCACTAGGTTGCCTCTCTCATTCTGTAAGGGGCCCACATTTTCCCTAATCTTCCTCTTGTTGCGTAACATACCGGTAGAAGCCCTTCTTGTTCTCTTTCAAATCCCTTGCTAGTTGCAACTCCAATTGTGCTTTGGCCTTCCTGGTTTTATTCCTGCGTGTTTGAGCAGTATTTTTAAAATCATCCATGGTCATTTGACCAAGCTTCCACTTCTTGTAAGCTCTTTTGTGTTTAAGCTCAACAAAGACTTCTTTGTTAAGCCAAGCTGGACGCCTACCATATTTGCTATTCTTTCTGCACATCGGGATGGTTTGTTCCTGCGTCCTCAATAAGATTTCTTTAGAATACAGCCAACTGTCTTGGATTCCTTTCCCTTCATATTAGCCTCCCAGGGGATCTTGCCCATCAGCTCCCTGAGGGAGTTAAAGTTTGCTTTTCTGAAGTCCATGGTCCATATCCTGCTGTTCTCCTGTCTTCCTTTTGTCAGGATCCTGCACTCTACCATCTCATGGTCACTGCTGCCTAGGTTGCCATCCACTTCTACTTCCTCTACCAAATCTTCCCTGTTTGTGAGCAGCAGGTCAAGAGGAGTATGGCCCCTAGTTGGTTGCTCCAGCACTTGCAAGAGGAATTTGTCCGCAACAATCTCCAAAAACTTCTTGGATAGTCTGTGCTCTGCTGTATTTCTCTTCCAGCCAATATCAGGATGATTGAAGTCCCCCATGAGAACCAGGTTCTGTGAACTGGAAACTTTCCCTAGTTGACTGAAGAAAACCTCATCTACCTCGTCCTCTTGGTCTATAACAGACACCCACAACAACATCACCCTTATTGTTCTTGCTTCTAAGCTTAACTGTAATATCTAAGCTGCCTCCAGAAATGCTGTGATGCTAGTGTCAGTGTGAGATCATAGAATGTAGGGCTGGAAGGGACCTCAAGAGATCATCTAGTTCAGCTCCTTGACGTGAGGCAGAATTAAATGTACTATCATATATACATATATGCTTCTGCTGCCCATTTCTCTACATTTCCAAGCACTGCTTGTACTGCTTTGCATGCCTGCAGCAGAGTGTGCCAGAACACAGCACTGGTTTCGTGTTTATTTCCCCTGCGCACAAGCACACTTGGAATCCACATGACCAGGGAAGAGAGGGCAAGAAAGGAGGAACAGGGAAAACGGAGGATTATTCTGACCTCAGTTGAAGCTTTGTTATCAAAGCTGACCAGCCCCAGCCCCAGCACATAAGATCCCTATGTCAGTAATGAGATTGGTTATAAACATTGTTAATATTCCCCATAACAATAACAAATCTGGCAGCTTGCATCTTACCCAGCTACTGCACTGCTGGCCCCTCTTCTGCATCCTCCCTGGTCCATTCTCCCAGCTGCTCCCCGAAGAGGTCCTGGGACTCAGGCTTCAGGTCATTCTGGCTATGCTACAAAGCATGTAGCATTTGCTCTTTCTCCTCTGGTCCCGCTTTGCCTGATCAACCACCAGCACCATCCATAGTCCAAAGCCATCCAGAGGGAAAGGGGGCTCTCTGCTTGCGGCACTGCCAGGCGCCTGGTCCAGCTCCGTGTAGAAAGGGCACATTCCCAGTGAGTGTCAGACTGGGGGGATGCGATCCTTGCTTTTATGTAGTCTGGAGGGATTTGATTTTCTCCCTACACTGTGATTCCCTCTGGTAAATCCCTTCTCTGCCAGCTTCTAGGAGATATCCTCCTGCAACATCTGATTCTGACTCCATCGTTCTGCAAATCATGGGTACTACTGACTTAGCACCAGAAGTCCACCAGGATTTTCATATTAGTAGCTGACCAACTGGCAGCATGCTGGGAGGATGCTTCCCAGATGGCATCTCTGTAGAAGCACTCTGGAAGTGCAGTAGAATTGTAGCAGACTATGTGGAATGGTCCAATGTAGAGACCACCAGGGTCTGTACGTGGGAAGGTGGCTTCTGGTACAGAAGACGGACGTAGGTAGTGACCAAGAGAATATGGCCCCAGAGGAACTGTGGGAAAGCACTGGAGGTCTATCGGCATCTGAAATGATTAGCCTCCATCCACACCGCAAAGTACCCAGGTAACCAACCTGAATTAAAGTGGAACCTGGACTGTAGCCTATACCCAAAGTCTTGCCAGCCAGCCTGAGTTTAAAAGAGCAGCAAACTTGAGTCAGAGTTTTTGTGCTTGAGCAATAAACAGCTTAGGGGCAGCAGCCAAGTAAGATCCTGGGCTAACTCTGCAGTGAAGATACACCCTGGGAGAGAAACTCATGCAGATCAGTGGAGGTTCTGATGATTTATATGACAGGACACTGCTGGAAAACTTATCACTTTATTTTCCCCTCATTGTAAGAGTTTGTACAATATTGAATCATGAAATACTTGTTGAGATCAGCTCTC
>ML681209.1:105472-140848 GCA_007922225.1 Emydura subglobosa
TGCGCGCCCCGTGCACGAGCCTCCGGAAGCTTTTCTGCCCCTAGCAACCCCCTGCGGGTCGGCTCCTGCGCCCCCTGGAGTGCCGCGCTCATGTCGCGGTATATAGGGAGCCTGCCGACCCCGTGGCCACCAGTCCCTTCTTTCTGCCGACTCCGACAGTGGGGACGGAGGGTGGGTTTGGAATGGATATGAGCAACACATCTCGAAGAACAACAGTTACTGGTAAGTAACCTTGTTTTCTCTCTTCGAGTGTTTGCTCATATGCATTCCATCATAGGTGATTATGTAGCCATACCATGGAGGCGGGTAGGAGTCACTGTTGAGTAGCCCGTCTTAGGACGGCTCTGCCTACAGCCGCGTCTTCTCTTGCCTGTTGTACAATGGCGTAATGGGAAGAGAAGGTATGGACAGATGACCAGGTTGCTGCCCTGCAAATGTCCGTCAGGGGCACCCGTTCCAGGAAGGCCGCTGACGAGGCCTGGGCTCTGGTTGAGTGTGCCGTCACTGTACTGGGAAGCGGCACCTTCGCCTGCTCGTAACAGGTGCGGATACATGCGGTAATCCATGTAGAGATGCGTTGAGAAGATACAGGTAAGCCCTTCATTCTCTCAGCAACCGCTACGAACAGTTGGGTTGTCTTTCTGAAAGGCCTTGTCCGATCAATGTAAAAGGCCAGGGCTCTCCTGACATCTAAGGAGTGCCATCTCTGCTCTGCCTCCGATCCGTGCGGTTTGGGAAAGAACACGGGGAGGAAAATGTCTTGGTTACAGTGGAACTGGGACACCACCTTGGGTAAGAAGGCTGGGTGGGGTCTCAGTCGCACTTTGTCTTTGTAGAAGACAGTATAAGGGGGCTCCGAGGTCAAGGCTCTCAACTCGGAGACCCGTCTGGCAGAAGTAATGGCTACTAGGAAGGCTACCTTCCAGGACAGGACTAGCAAAGGACATGAAGCCATGGGTTCAAATGGGTGTCCTGTTAGCATGGAGAGAACCAAGTTCAAGTCCCAGAGAGGTGCCGGGTCGCGAACCTGCGGGTATAATCTCTCTATCCCCTTCAGGAACCTACAGGACATAGGATGAGAGAAGATAGATCTCCCTTCCATCGGCCGGTGGAAGGCCGAGATGGCCGCCAGGTGTACCCTCAGGGAAGCCAGTGCGAGGCCCTGCATCTTTAGGTGAAGGAGGTATTCTAGGATTGCCTGTATGGGCGATGAACTAGGTGAGATCCCCCGGGACTCTGCCCAAAAGGTAAAGCGCTTCCACTTAGCCTTATACAGCACCTGAGTGGAAGGTTTCCTACTCCCTAAGAGGACCTGCTGTACTTGTGCTGAGCAGGCTCTCTCCCCGTCAGTTAACCACAGAGCCTCCATGCCGTCAAGTGGAGGGAATCCAGGTCCGGGTGAAGAAGGCGGCCCCGGTCCTGGGAGAGGAGGTCGTAGCGTCTCGGAAGCGTTATCGGTTCGGCAATGGACATGTCCAGCAGCATAGTAAACCAGTGCTGCCGGGGCCAGGCTGGTGCAATGAGAATAACATTCGCCTTGTCCCTCTTGATTTTCAGGAGCACTCTGGGGAGTAATGGGACGGGGGGAAACGCGTACATCAGCGGCCCCGTCCAGTGGATTAGAAAGGCATCCGAGAGGGAGCCCTGCTCTCGTCCCCGGAGTGAGCAGAACCTCTGGCACTTCTTGTTCCACGCAGAGGCGAACAGGTCCAGATGGGGAGTGCCCCACTTGTGGAAGAGAAAAGACACCACCTCCTTGTGGAGTGACCAGTCGTGGCGGGGTAAGAATGACCTGCTGAGGCGTTCCGCCTCGTCGTTCCTGACCCCGGGGAGGTGAGAGGCAGAAAGGTGAAAATCGTGCCTCACCGCAAGATCCCATAACTGAATGGCTTCCTGGCACAGAGTGGAGGAGCGTGCCCCCCCCGCCTGTTTATGTAAAACATGGCCGCTGTATTGTCCGTGAGGACATGTACTGCTCTGCCCGTTAGAAACCTGAGAAAGACCTTGCAGGCGAGACAAACTGCACGTAGCTCCCTGACATTGATGTGAAGCTGAAGTTCTTGTGGCGACCATAGACCTTGTGTGCTGAGGTCGCTGCTCATGTGGGCTCCCCAACCCACATCGGAGGCGTCCGTTATCAGCGTCACCGATGGGGTTAAGTCTGTAAAGGGAACCCCCCGAAGAACCTCGCTCGGGTCTGTTCACCAGTTGAGAGATGTTAGGACCTGGGGTGGGATGGTAACCACCCTGGAAAGCGAATGTCTGGATGGGGTGTACACCGAGGTTAGCCAACCCTGAAGAGGCCTGAGTTTGAGGCGAGCTAGTCTCACCACATGTGTGCATGCCGCCATGTGACCCAACAGCTGAAGGCAGCGCCTGGCTGTTGTCGTGGGAATTCTGAATAGTTCCTGAATGATGGCGGTCATGGTCTGGAATCTGGCCAGGGGGAGGAAAGCCCTGGCTTGGACTGCATCCAGGGTGGCCCCTATGAAGTCTATCCGCTGTACTGGGGTAAGTGTGGACTTCTGCTCGTTGATGAGCAGGCCCAGCCTGGTACAGGTTGTGCAGGTCAGGGCTAGACTGTTCCGTACGTGAATCCTGGATCTTCCCCGTATTAACCAATCGTCGAGATAGGGGAAGATCTGGACGCCTCTGCGGCGGAGGTGGGCAGCCACCACCGCCATGCACTTCGTGAAGACCCTGGGTGCTGAGGAGAGGCCAAACGGTAGGGCCGAAAATTGGTAGTGGACACCTGCTACCATAAAGCGAAGAAAGCGTCTGTGCCCAGCTGGATAGAAATATGGAAGTAAGCGTCCTGTAAATCGAGGGCAGCATACCAATCCCCTGGATCTAGAGCGGGAATGATGGAGGCTAGGGAGAGCATCCGGAACTTGAGGCGTCTGATAAATCTGTTCAGACGACGAAGGTCCAGAATAGGTCTGAGGCCTCCCTTTGCCTTGGGGATAAGGAAATAACGGGAATAGAACCCCCTGCCCCTCTCCGAAGGAGGAACTTCCTCTACCGCCCCAAGGCGGAGAAGAGAGTGAACCTCCTGGACGAGGAGTAGCTCGTGAGATGGGTCCCTGAAGAGGGACGGGGTAGGGGGAGAGTCCGGTGGGAATGCCGAGAGTTGGAGAGCATAGCCTCGTGTCACTACGCTGAGCACCCAGCGGTCCGAGGTTATTCCCTGCCACTCTCGGAGGAAGGGATGCAGTCTGTTCATAAAGGGGAGAGTGGAAGCCGGTGGGATGGCGATGGTAAAGGAGCTGCCCTCGAGCGTCCCATCAAAAGGACCGCTTGTTGTTCTTCTGCTGCTGGCCTTGCTGGGAACCCCCTGCAGGGCCTTGGTGGTCGCGGCGGTTCGCGGAAAGAAGGAACTGGTGGCCACGGGGTCGGCAGGCTCCCTATATACCGCGACATGAGCGCGGCACTCCAGGGGGCGCAGGAGCCGACCCGCAGGGGGTTGCTAGGGGCAGAAAAGCTTCCGGAGGCTCGTGCACGGGGCGCGCACTCACCTATGATGGAATGCATATGAGCAAACACTCGAAGAGAGAACCCCGCTGCTGCCGGGGGGGGGGGCCCGGCACCGCCTGGAGGGTCCGGTGCCGGGACAGCCCCGCTGCCTCCGGGGGCTCCGGCACCACCTGGGGGGTCCGGTGCCGGGTGAGCCCCACTGCCGCTGGGAGCTCCGGTGCCGACCCACTGGGGGAGCGTCCTCGCTCTACCCCTGGCAGCAGATTGGCGGGAGATCATCCTCCCGATACCGGGGATCTCCACCGCCCTTCCGGGGGGGGGCCCACGCGGGCTTGCCCCGGGACCCCAGCCCCTTCTCCCTCGGCGGAGGGGGGGGGGCGGAGGTGGCATAGGCCGGCCAACGAGGCTCATGCCGCCAGCCTCCGCGTTGGCAGGGGCACTCTCCCACTCCACAGAGTCGGGGGTGGACCCCTGCACAGAGATGCAGACCCGGAGGGGACTCGACGGGCCGTGGCTGGTGCATCTCTGTCCTCGACCCTGCCCGTACCCACGGCGCAGGGGAGTGTCCGCGCTCCATGAGCTGTCCTCGTCCTCGGCACCGGGGATGCTGCTCCGTGCCGAGTGGAATCCGGTGCCGACGGTGCCCTCTGCACCGAGGGGGAGCCGGACGACCCGGACACAGAGCAGAGCGCTGCAATAGGAGCAAGGCTTTAAACCTAATCTCTCTGCTCTGCTCACTGTTTAAAGCCTTGCATATCTTACTCTTGTCTGCTCTCCCCCCAGGCACTTAAGGCACCGAGTGGGGGGGGGAACATGGGGGGGTTAAACCCAGGTGGCCGGGACATAGCCCGGCCACCTTAAGTCCATCAGGGACTTCTTCCTAAGCTACAACACTTAACAACTACTTAACTAACTAGGTACTTTGATTAACAAAGAGATAAAAGAAGGGGAATGGCACTTGCAGGGAGCAAGTGCTAGTTCCATCCGACCGTCAGGGGCGGAAAGAAGAGACTGAGGGGGCGTAGGGCCGGCAGTGCCTCATGTGCTGCGGCATGAGCGCGGCACTCCAGGGGGCACCAGAGCCGGCCCTACGGGGTCTGCTAAGGGGAAAAAAGTTCCGGGAACCGTGCACTGTGGCGTGCACTCACCTATATTGGAATGGATATGAGCAATCACTCGAAGATAGAACCATCCCTGCTTAATTGGCGTCCATCAGTTCCTACGGGGAAAGTCTCCCTCAGTGAAATGGGAGAGAGAGGGGGACGAGGTTTGTGTGTGTTGGGAGCTGGGGGTTTGATGGTGAAAGGTGGGAAGTTCATACGGAAACAAACTTCCCCCAAATATGTTTTTCTCAAGTTAGTTAAAAATATCTCAGATTGTCCTAAATCCTGGGACATTGATCACACCCCCAGTGCCATCCAGCTGTGTACCCAAGTCCATCCCTGGCACAGGCTGGCGGGAAGTGCTGGGGCGGAAGGAATCAGAAGGACGGGAAGGTGATGTGGGACCAGGCTGATATGCCCCCAGCCAGGCTGATGCCAGAGTCCCAGCTGGGCTGGGTCAGTTCTCTGTGCGGCCCAGCTGGCTGGACTCCTGCCCAGCAGCACCAGGCAGGCTGGCTCGGCTCTGCGCTGGGATGGGGCACTCAGGGGGCAGGGCACAGACACCCACAGCTCAGACTGACGTGGTGCTGACAGGCAGATGTGGGGGCTGGGCAGGGAGCAGAATTAGTTAAATACGATTTGGGGCTTTGGGGACAAGCTGGAAACTCTGCCCCACCAGGAGCATTTTGTAAATCTAGCCTGCTAGACACTAAAAAGCCAGGACTGAACAGACACGCGGGATTTATGGATCATTACAACAAGCTGCAGCCCACTAACCCCTCTTTTTGTCCTATAACGGCAGTGGTGTTAAAGGGCCTTGAATGGTCCATTCGAAGAGCTCCCTGTGGATGGAAAGCTTGTTTCTCTCCCCAGCAGAAGTAGGTCCAGTAAAAGAGATGACCTCCCCCACCTTCTCTCTATTAACTATATTCATGCAGTCAGGACTTCCCTGCTGTTTCATGTCTTGCTCAGGTCATGGCAGACAGTTACATGGACCTCTGAAAACATTGCACTGGGATTGTCTTGGTCTGATCTCATCAATGCACTGCTCACAGGAGGAACCTGGAGAGTTTGACTCAGGGATTCAGGAACCTGTGGTGATTACTTAGACCAGGAGAGCTCCATGTCCGCTGACCAATCAGAACTGGGAATCAACTAAACACTGTTTGATCCTGGTTAGACTCTGATCTGAGAACAGAGATGGGCTGGGCTTTCACCTTCAGCCCTGACAGCGATACAGACACAGGCTTCACCGGAAAGTCCAGTTTAGCAGAACAAAGGTTGCTTATTCTTAAGTAATGAAAAGGGGAGTTTCCATTCGGAGCATGAGATGAAAAATATAATGATTATTATGACAGTATTCAGCAGTTCTCGCCTTCAGCCAGATTGGGACACTTGGAAAGCTGAGTGTGCTGCCATCAAACACCCTAGGAGGGCTTCTTCGAGAGAGGTTCCTTCTCCCCAAAGCATAAGGAGGATGTGACAGTATTTGAAAGCCCCGCCTCTTTCCTGTTACTTCTCTACTTTCGCTTCCTATCTTGGTGCAGGCATCGAGAGAGACACATTTCTCTTTAGTGTCCGACAAAGAATAAAGACCATTTCTACGGATATAGGAAGCAAGGACTGAAATTCAGCTCTTTGTCTCTATAATTTTTTATTAAGAATTAATTTTGCAGCCTCAAAACTGAAATAGTCACTGACCATGGAAACTAAGGAGAGGAGAATGGATGAGGATTTTAGAAAACCTGGGAACACCAGGGAGATCTCAGAACTGTTCCAAAGCTTATTTCCAGGATCAGGTAGGTGAGCTTCTGTCACTTCATTGCCATCTCCATTGTTCTTTTATAACCCCTAGAAATCATTTATTCCTTGGGTGAATTATGAACTGCAAAATGAGCCAATAATCCCAAAATAAATGTGTCTTACTCTGAGTATAAACTTTGTTTGAACTTTATATTCAAATGATACACGATCTGTTTTTGGCTCTCCTTTCATTGTAATTTAACACCAAATTATATTTGTTATTTGATTTAAGAATTTATTTCTTTCCTCTTATATTTTATTCAAGAAAACTGGACCTGATCCTGTTCTTAATGCATTCAAAGGGAGATTCAATATGTTTCTGTTTTGTAAAGTAAGCTATAAACTCATGCAAATCCAACTTTATGGTGGAGCATATTTCTCTGTATTCCCTGTTATTTAATAGCTCTGGTTATGGGACTGAATCACTTCCCTGTGATATGTTGAAAGAAGAGAAATGGGTAAAAAGAAAAATCAAGAATCTCTCTTTCGCTTTTTTTGTAGGGATGGGACAAAATCAGACTCATAAAGGAAATATATTTTCAACTTTAATAGAATGGCTGTTCTAACTCCATAATATGAAAAGTTCACTTAATAACGTATTGACTCATTTTTTATTTAACGTGTCCTTGTTAATGTTTGTCTTTAATGATTTAATGTTAATGAGGGTTATGCTCACTATGTTACGTTTTTTTCTCTCCTTCTTCCTGTTGTCTAGATCAAGTTACAGTGAAGATGAAGGTTCTCTTTTTCTGTCGTGGCTCCAGAGCCAGCTCCCCTCTCCCTGGTTTTATTATTTTCTTCCTTACTTTTTATGTTCACAAGATAGAATCAGGTAGGAATCCGCACTGTGTCTGCTGTTTCTTAGAGGATTTATTCAGGTTCCTGAAGTGTCTTAACAACATGCTTAACTCCAAGTCAGTGGAACAACTCACAGTGTGTAAACTTACCCACACAGCAAGATCAGCACCTTCATTATTCAATTTTGGCTCTGATTGTGTTGCTGCTGGTTTCTTTTATTTGTTTCTGGGGCAGTGTAAAGGTGTCTTTATTCACACAAGTATTTTTAAAAGACTGTCAAGGATTAACAAAGCATTAGATGGACACGTATTGAGGAGTTTAATAATAATAATAAACAATAATTAAAAATCAATAAATTAAATTAGTGGGTTTCAGATGTAAAAAAGATCAGAGCCATTGTCTGAGACTCACATGTGCACAAAACAGAAGAAGAACCAGAATATATTGATATCATGTGACAGTTTAATAGGGTCTGTTAGCGAAGACATATACGTGAGGTGTAGCATACACCATATTATTAGATACTATGTGCACAGTAGTCCTATAATATGCATTATATATATATATAATGGAGGTATCGCTACACCCCCTGGTTTGGAATGTGGTGTCCAAAACACAGATAGGGAAGGTAAAGAACGCATTATGGAAGGGGTGGCTTAGATCGTAGGTGATGTACAAAGTGCTTTTTCACGTGTCATGTTATAAATATAAGTGGTTTTGGGGTGTGTATTTCTGAAGCACACCCTCTGTGTACAGTAAGCACACTGCCTGATAGTAATTGCCTCTCGGAGGGAGGGTGTGTATGTCTCCTTTGCATAGTGAACTGTTTTGTCTTTGGGCAACACACTTGGTTAAGTTTGGTTATTTGGTCTCTTGATCATATGTCGTATTGAGCCATAATAGTCCAAGAATTGGCTGTAGCAACAAAGCTCTGTTTCAGGAGCACCATGGTGAAAGAACACCAGATGTGTCCCACCTATACTACCCTTAGTCCTCTTGAAGCCCAGCAAATTTCATATGAATTCTAGAGCACAGAAAAACAGGCTGTGGAATAGGAAGTGTGTCTCAAGCACACACCGAGCATGTCCATTCTCAGTTCTCTGCCTCAGTTTCTCTGATGTGTGACTGTGCCATGGACAGAACGCTCTCCTCTTCAGCTTCCCACCCCGTGTCAGCACCTGTGCCATGCACTGAAGCTACCTATTCCCAGCTCCCCACTCCATCCAGTGCTCTGTGCCTGTGACATGCACCAAGCTTGCCTGTTATCAGCTCCACGCCCCCTCTCAGTGCTGTGTGTCTGGGCCATGCACTGCGGCTGAGTGTTCTTATAACACAGCCCCACCCCCGCTGCACATGAGCACTGCTCTCCGTGAAACATTCAGGCTGAAACTTTCCATGTCCGGTGTCTGCCTCTGGCTGAACTTTTTGGAAAGTTTGTATCAAATGGAACCTGTTGGATGTGTCTTTCCTATCCAATTCCCACCTTCCTCTGAGCTTTTTTTTTTTTTTCCTGAATCATTTTCCAGCAAAGTTCACGGTGATTGGACCCCGTGACCCTGTCACTGCCATCCTGGGTCAGGACACTGTCTTGCCCTGTCACCTGTCCCCCAGGATGAGCGCTGCAAACATGGAGGTGAGATGGTTCCGGTCTGAGTTTTTATCCTTTGTGCACCTGTATCACGATGGGAAGGATCAGTATGAAGGGCAGATGCCAGAGTATTGGGGAAGGACAGAGCTTTCGAAAGCTGGACTCACAGATGGAAACGTTCCCTTGAGTATTCTCAGTATCAGACTCTCTGATGAAGGACAATACCGCTGTTTTGTTCAAGATGATACATTTTATGAAGAAACCATATTGGAACTGTGGGTAACAGGTCAGTGGTTTGTGTCTGTTTTAGCTTTGTGTGGTCTTCGGGCTTTATTCTTTCCTATTACAACAACTGTGACTCCCTGCTTGTCAAATATTTCGCAATAACAGAGTGTATCTAAGTTTCAGCAAACAGCCACTTTCATACTAGGGGAAATATGGTGACAACTTTCCCGACATGTTATTAAAACCATTTTCAGGATGGCCGAGGCACTTTTTTGCCATATCTTGATTGACTCCAAAAGGGGTCTTTAGTCAAGAGGGAAAGGAATTGTGGACAAATATGGCCTTCCAGTTGCTCTGCAGTCATTTCTAGGATGTGTGGCTAAGGTGGGATTGCCAGTTTTTTATGGCCTTCTTATTGGTTCACTACTGGTGATGGGGGTCGTGGGGAGTTATGTATTTACCACTCTTAGACAAGACAGATCTTTCTCTCTTGCTGCTTTGACACTGTAACCATGAAGCCAATTAGATATTTTTTTACAATAAATACATCTATCCAATGCACTTACTATCACATTTTCCAAAAGTTCATATCCCATTCGGGTATCAAAATGAAGGGGTCATATCTCCAAAGGTGCTGAACACTCAGTTGCTGCTGTGCTGAGGACAATATTTCCCACTGACTCAGTGCTATTATTTTAAATATTTTTTCACATTTTTGTGTGTCCATGAGCATTGGGATGTCAGAGATTCCTGTATCCATTTATCCCTTCAACTGGCTACCCACATGAATTAGTGCTTTCTAGTGTGAGGAAGGGATCCACAAAGTGTTCCTCCTCCCTTATGCCTTATAAATTAATTTATGGTATTAACACTTTTTTGTATCTCCCCCTTAGCTCTAGGCTCTGCTCCTCTCATCTCTGTTGAGGGTCACCAGGATGGAGGGATCCGGGTGGTTTGTCGATCAGCTGGTTGGTACCCAGAGCCTGAGGTGCTGTGGAAAGATCTCCATGGGCGACATTTACCATCACTCTCTGAAACAAAATCCCGAGGGGATAACAACCTGTTTGAAACAGAAACTGCTATCGTTGTAAAAGAGCAGTCAAACCAAAACTTGTCCTGTTGCATCAGAAACACCGTTCTCAATCAAGACAAGGAATCGGCAGTTTATATAGCAGGTCAGTTACCATTCAAATCCCACCCTGAACTCACCATCGCTAGAAATAAAACATGACATAGGAGGAAAAGAACTGAAACATCTGTGCTGGGTATTTCATAATCCACATACAAACAAAGAAGAAGGGAGGCTGGTATCTTTACGGGGTCACAGTTTAGGCAGCCTGATTCCCTTAGTTGTGAGTATTAAGACTATGAACATTTTAGATTTCATGTAAGTTTAATATTAAACCTGTCTTTCCTGATATTCTAGTGCACGTGCACATACACACACTCACACACACACACACACACACAAAACTTCCACCAGTTTTTAGGTGAAACTTTCACTCAGTTCACTGACACAATATGTTCCTGCAACCTTAAATTCATATTAATGATTTATTTCAATGTGGCATATTTTTTACTGTGGCTTGTTTGTGATCTTGTTGCTGCACCAACTCATTCTTTACTTCTTGTGTGAAATGTCACCTAAGTCATGTGATGTTGTTTCTACTGACTCTCAATGGGACTTGTGCTCTTAAGTCACTTTGGTCCAGATCCACAAAGGGACTTGATGTACCGTGGTCTTCACACAAAAGTTGCACTTATTAACTATTAAGTTAATCAGTGCCACTTGCTTGGGTGAACAATCATACAAGTTTCAGCGTGCCCTGTATAGATTTATCTTGAGTCAATTCCTTACCAACTTCAGCTAAATGAAGGCAAGGCACTATTAAGCTAATTTATTATATAAGGTTTTGTGCAGTAATTTATATAAATTGGTGGAAGCCATAGAGGTTGTCAACTCTTTAACCAATTTAAAAATGACTCCATAAGAGGGTGGCCCCAGTTTCACTAAATAGGAGCACAAACCATGTTCAGAGAAGGTCTCAGGCACATTTGAAAAGTCCATCCTGGTCATATCCGTCATGGAGTCTTTAAACCGTGATCTGAGGACTTCAATAAGTCAGTCATAGGCTAGGGGTCTGTGATACGACTGTGCCCAGGGTAGCCGACTGATAATGCCAAGGTCAGGGCAAGCTGCAAAAGGATAGCAGATTCTTCCCACGCTGGTGGGTGACACTGAAGCCCGGCTTCCCAACCAGCCACGAACTGCTCCTGATTTCCCCACACTGGATATCAAGAAGCCAATCCACAAATGCCCACAGCCCCCTTTACTGCATTCCAGCTCCAGGTTCCCAAATCAGCACCAGGTCCAGTAAAGAGACCAGTTTTTTAAACTCTATGCTCTTTACTAAAAAGGTTCCCTCTGACCCCAAAGGGTCAGCCACAGTACCAGTTCAATATAAGTTTGGATCTTACCTAAAATACCATGCTAATAGCCAATCCTTTAGTATCTAAACTAAAGGTTTATTATAAAAAGAAAGAAATAAACCATGAGAGAAATGTTAAAGGTTTAAAGTAAATCACAGATATACAAATGATTAAAAGTTCATTTACATCAGATTTCTAGAAGAAATGTGGATTTGCAGGCTTGTGTAGTTCTCTCTGGTACACATCCAGTACCTGGATGGGTCTAAGTCCTTCGGTTCAGTTGCAAGATGAATAGATCCAGAGGTAGGTGTGTGTCTGCAGCCGGACAGGAACAAAGACAAAATGGTTTCTCTGGCTTGATCTTATAAACCCCCTCCTCCGGCCATGCGGCCTGTGGGCAGTCACAAGACCCAAAATGGAGTCCATAGTCACATGGGCCAATCCTGGTGACTCCTCCGGTGTGCCTGGGGTCCATAGTCACATGGGACAGTCCTGACGCTTCATCAGGTAGGCTGCCTGCCATGGAGTCCAGAGTCACGTAAGCAGGTTCTGGTGACTCAGTGGTGATGCTGGCTTCTCTCTCAGGGCCCCTTGCACCTGGGAATGCCTTAATGGGCCATTAAGCAGGCCATTGTTCTGCGGCCTTCCTATCTGGGGTGTTGCCCAGGCAGCACAATTTGAAACACAGATATCTCCAATACATCTATAACTTCCATTTCAAATATCACACATGAACATAAGTATTATTATCTTACTTAGCATATCATAACCTTCCTATCGGTACCTGACATGACATATCCCACATGGATTATTATGATTCTGCCATGCTGAAGTCACACAATATACTAAATGCCCCCCCACTCAAGCCAGCCCGCATGACACCCCCAACGTGAGACTGGTGTAGAAAGGAGTAATCGGAGCTACTGGATACACCTCAGGGGCGCCCCCTATCCAGACAGCATGACACCCCCCACGCAAGCCAGCCCGCATGACAGGGTCTATTACAGGAGAGGGTGGGTGAGGTTCTGTGGTCTGCGTTGTGCAGGAGTCAGAGCAGATGATCATATTGGTCCCTTCTGACCTTAAAGTCTGTGAGTCTGTGACTGAATCACTGTGAACACAAGACCAGCAAATGAAAATTAGTTAGTTTGTGGGAAAAATATCTTTAGGAATTGTGATTATGATTTCTCCAAATATTTGAGGGTAATGGCAGATTTTTCAGAAATATTCTAATTAATCTGGCAATTTCTCAATGTTGCTGAACACCAAGGGACAAATTATTTGGTGTAACTCTGTTGAAGTCAAAGGGGTTTTATGAGCAGATAATTAGGCCCTGAAATCTACAGCCCTCTGAATAGCAATGACTCAAACCAGTCCTGTTTTTCAAGGATAAGTCAGTGTTAAAGCTGTGTTGGTTGGAGCCATTTTTAAGATCAGTTTCTGGTCCTCTGTGTAGTACACACATGGCCATTCTTTCACTCTTGTCTTGCACAAATCCTGCTGGGCACTATCTATGTATTTGTATGAAATAAAAACATTTGCCTTTAGTCACCGCTTCCAAACTAAGGCAAGTCCTGGGTGTTTTGTTTTTCAGATCCCTTTTTCCCAAGGGTGAATCCCTGTGTGGTGGCTCTGAGTGTGATCCTGATGGTTTCGTTTGTTTGTTTGATTGGCCTCATTATTTATCACTTTAAAATAAAAGGTAACTGTCAGAGGAGAAATACACTGGACATGAAGGTTTTATTCTAATAAATGAATAAGAGAAATTTAGGAATTGAACATGAAAAGAATGTGTGATCTGCTGATTTTATCCTAAAAAAGAAGAAGAATATATTTGTATTTATTGATAGAGGGTGGGGGAAGAAGTGTGCGGGCAGAGAGAATAGAAAGTGAACCAGACAATCAGATCATAGCAGACACAACTGTGTTCTGCTTGGTCCTCCATCTCCCCCTCTTGCCCAGTTCTCAGGGGTTACAGCTGTCTGTCTTTTGTTCCAACTGAGACAAGGTTCTGCAAAGCCTAGGCTCCCATATGCGTACTTCAGATCTCTTTTTTGCTAATAAAGTGTAGTGCACCTTGACATTACAGTGATGGGCCCTATAGAAATGCCCTGTGGTAAATCAGTAAATGAACACATTTGTTCTTCAGTCAGGGGGGAAAAATGTCATATCAACTTTTACATAACTCAGACATCCCTGTCCATGCCTCGGTTCACTTAATCCATAAAGAATATCTGCCCAATTTCCAAATAAATGGGACATGTCCCTCTATGCTCCTAATGAATTTTCTTACTATAGCATGTCGTGTTCTAACTCTCATGAAGCACGAGATGAGAATAATTTGTTTCTTTCTGTATTTTTTAAGGGAAACTCACTGAAGAAGTTGGTAAGTCTCAATTTTCCTTTCCACAATTACAAGTTTTGACGATAGTCACACATTTGTATATAGGCTTGGTTGTTTCTTTGTTTTATTTTTATTTTTGTGTGTGTGTCGGCATGGGCAGGGGGAAGAGGTTGGTGTGTGTGTGATCAGCTGAACCTTTTAGGGGCTGTTTGGGTGTTTCCCGAGATCCTTTCCCCTAAAGTCCTTCTAATTAGGGCATGAGCTCAGCAGAGGCATGTGTCTCAGGGGTGTGGATTTTTTATGCATGTCAGAGAAGTGGCTATGCCAAGTTTTCAGTGCAGACGAGACCTCAATCTCAGAGTTTTTCACAAGAATCTACAGAGGTCTGGCTTGTTAATGAAGATGTGCTGAAGTGGAAATTCTCTGTAATATGTTTATGAAGCATATGTGTGCCTCAGTTTCCCCGATATGCGGCATTGTTACCTAGTAGGGGGGAAAGTAGAGTTTGATCTCAGAGCAGGCTAGGAGACATAAGTACAGGTGCTGCCTGCTGTCTGGGCTTTAGTCCCTATATCGATAGAGCATCTGAGAAGACCATGGCAAATCCAGTCACCTGAACATTGGCTCCTAGCAATGAAGGACCTACAGGGAGATGGATTTCCTCACCTTTGAGCAGGGAAGTTAAGCAACATCCCGCAGCTGAAGTAGCAAAGAACTGGAGAGGTGTGAGGTGGGGGATAGGTGGTAGCTGCTGGAAGGAGTCGGGGCTCTAACCTGGGGTCTGACCAAGGGGGTCAGACAGACAGAGACAGACAGAGCTAGGACAGTGAGGTTCATTACAGCTTGGCTGGGCTCTGGGCTGACCAGAACGGTATGTGCTTTAACCTTCCATTCTCAGTGACAATGTGAAGGCTTTCTAGGCCTCTGTGTCTAGGTAACTAATACACCCGACTGTTCTGACAGCGCTCTTTGGGTGTCACTGTGAACGCTCGGTGAGGTGTGTTTATCCCTGAAGAGTGTGCCAAGGGTGTCTGGACAGCTGGACCCCAGGACAGGGTTTGTCTTCAACCACTCCCTGCTGCAGTCAGCTTGGACCTGGTTGGAAGGGCCCTTTTGAGTAGGAAACATTCACAAGTTTTCTTCCTTCCAGCGGTTCTGTCACAAGAATCGCCTACCTCTGAGTTCCAGCAGCCTTCCTCCTGGCTGCCACCCCCTTCCTGTAACAAACTCTCCCTTTCAAGATCATGTCCTCCAAGTGGAGCAGGTCCTGCAGCAACGCCTGGATAATACCACTTGAGCCCAGAGGAGTTTTCGTCTTTTCCTGTCTGTGATGGGGTCTGGCCCCATGGCAGAGTCCAGTTTTATAAAATTTGGAGTAAGTCTAAAATAGAGAAACTTCACACCACAATGTTATTTGGGGTGTGGGAAGAAGCACTAGAAAAGAAGTTGAATAGAAATAATCACCCTGCCTTAACATTTGTATTGATGATAAAGAGAAACAACACAGAAGGGAAGGAAAACTAATAAACTTTTATATGTATTTCTGTTTATTCTGTAGGGAAACGAGATCTAGAAGTTGGTAAGTGTCATTGTCCTTCCTCTGATAAGAAATTTTTGTACCAAATTGGATCCTCACATGGGAGTGTAATTTGAGTTGTCGCTGGGTTAGGTGACCTAGTGGTTAGTACACTTAGTGCCCTCTCCCAATGGGCAGGTCTTGCCGTCCAGGTCCTCTTTTAATCAGAGGAGCAGGGAGTCACGCAGTGGTAGGGGCGTCCAGGCCCATCCACTCCACCTGGCTCTGACCCAAGAGGAGGGTCAACAATGTCTGGTCCCCAAAGTGGTCCTCTGTGTCGCCCTCCCTTCGTCACTCCTATCGTCTGCTGTTCTCCTCCAGCTTCCAGTCCAAGATAAGGTGAAAATAAAAAGAAAAGGCAATCAAACCATCAGCCCCAACCAGGCTAAGCGTACAGTCAGTCCCTTGGGGAGACTTCTCTGGCGGCCTTGTTGGAAGGCTTCTCTGACCACTGTTGGAAGACAGGATACTGGGTTAGATGGATCAATGGTCTGACCCAATATGGCCATTCTTCTGTTCTTGTCAGGACCCTTCAGGGTAGGTCTGTCCTCCTCAGCCTCTTCCTTCTGAGCTGGATTACTCCCTTTTCATCTCTTTCCCCAGTTGGAGAATGATCTGCAGGGCTGGAGGGTCAGGGATACCTGGCCCCAGTACCGTCCTTTCACCCTTCATGCCAAGGGTAGGTTTGTATACTATCCCCTCACACACCCTTCCCCTCAGACTTTGGGCTATGGTGTCCTGGGGCCAGTTCATGTCCCCTCCATCCTGTGATAAGAAGTCAGCATATTTGTTTTCTGTGCCTGAATGATGTACCAGCTGAAAGCTACATGGCTGCATTGAGAGATACCGCTGCATATTACCTGGTTATGGTGTGTAATTGAGTTTAGCAGTGGAGTGGGGCATGGTCAGTTACTAGGTGGAAGGGCTGTCCCTACAGATAATTGCTTAGGGCATCAACGGCTCATTTCACCTCCAGGGCCTCCTTCCTGTCGCTCATTTAGGCTACCTCCTGTGGGAACAGCTTCCTGCTGAAATAGAGAACAGAGCATTCTCTTCCTCCAAATTCTTGAGTCTGATATCAGACACATCTCTTTGGAGAATAAAGGACTTTTAGAAGTCTGATTGGAATTCTCCTGGCTGCTGGGTCAATGAGTCTTTTAGTGCCCTAAATGTCTTGTCACGGTTTTTAGTCCAATGGACCTTTTTGGGTGCAGTGTCTTTAACCAGCCTGTCAAAGGGGCAGCTCTGGCAGTGAAGTTTGGGATGAACAGTGGATAGTATCCCGCTAATCCCATAAAATCGCCGGACTTGCTTCTTTGTGGAAGGGACAGGGCAGCTCACTAGAGATTGGAGTTCTTTCAAGAAAGATTGTAGCTGCGCTGTCTGCCCTTCCCCTCCACAGCATACCCTAGGTAAATGACTTCTTGGTTGGCCAGGTGACATGGTTTTGCCATCTAACCTGCCTCTGAGAGCTCGTCATACTGCAGCAACATGCTTCATATGCTTGGCTTAGCTCTCACTGTAGATGATGATGATATCGTCTATGTAGGTGGCTGTGTTGGAGTATGTGGCCACTCTGTCCATCAATGGCTGGAAAGTGGGAGCGGCCCCGTAAAGTCCAAAGGGCTTGGATTTAAAGTGGTATACTCCATCACAGGGAGTTTGTTCAGTTGTTGTGGAGTTGTTCGCTTTTAAATTTAATTTTTTTTTTTTAGCATTATTAAACCTGTTTTTGTTTTTTCACTTATTTGTTTTTTATTATTATAATTCTTTCTTTGTGGGGTGTGTTTTTTTTAATGTAACTATATAAAGTGTGGGGAAACACTAAACTGGATGAATTTCACGCCAAAAGCTAATTTGAAAAATTAATATGAAATAGAGTCATTGAGTCACAGAGTTTAAGACCAGACATGATGACCGTATCCTCTAGACTGACCTCCTTAAAAGAAGATTGAATAGAAATAATCTCTGTCTTTACTGTCATACTGATGATAAAGAGAAATTAAACATAAGAAAAGGAAAACACCTAACAAACAATATGTGTATTTCTGTTTAAATTTTAGGCAAAAGAGATGAAGACATTGGTAAGTGTCGTTATCCTTCCTCTAACAATAAATGGTTTGTATCAAATTGGATCCTTATGGGGGACTTAGTTTAATTGTTGTGGAGTTGTTTGCTTTTAAATTTAACTTCTATACTTTTTTTGCAATATGTAACCTTTTTGTTTGTTTGTTTTACTTTTTTATCATTATTATTCCTTTTGGAGGAGTTATTGTAATTGTATAAAATGTGGGGAAACAATAATTGGATAGATTTCACACCAAAAACTGATTAGAAATAGAGACTCAGACTTTAAGACCAGAAGGGGTCACTGGTCCCTCTCTCATCTGACGTTATGAAGAGGAGTTTGATTTCTCCCAGACTTCTTATCCTAATAAAGAAGAAGAATATATGTGCATTTATTGATAGAGGGTGGTGGCAGAGGTGGTTGGGAGAGAGAATAGAAAGTGAACCAGACAATCAGATCATAGCAGACACAACTGTGTTCAGCTCGGTCCTCCATCTCCCCCTCTTTCCCAGTTCTCAGGGGTTACAGCTGTCTGTCTTTTGTTCCAACTGAGACAAGGTTCTGCAAAGCCTAGGTTCCCATATGCGTACTTCAAATCTTTTTTTTGCTAATAAAGTGTAGTGCACCTTGACATTACAGTGATGGGCCCTATAGAAACGCCCTGTGGTAAATCAGTAAATGGACACATTTGTTCTTCAGTCAGGGGGGAAAAAAGTCATATCAACTTTTACATAACTCAGACATCCCTGTCCATGCCTCTGTTCACTTAATCCATGAAGAATATCTGCCCAATTTCCAAATAACTGGGACATGTCCCTCTATGCTCCTAATGAATTTTCTTACTATAGCATGTCGTGTTCTAACTCCCATGAAGCACGAGATGAGAATAATTTGTTTATTTCTTTATTTTTTAAGGGAAACTCACTGAAGAAGTTGGTAAGCTTCAATTTTCCTTTCCACAAATACCAGTTCTCTCTTCGAGTGATTGCTCATATCCATTACATTATAGGTGTGTGCGCGCCCCGTGCACAGATCCCCGGAACTTTTTTCCCTTAGCTAGCCCCGTAGGGTCAGCTCCGGCGCCCCCTGGAGTGCCGCGCTCATGCCGCGGTACATAGGTCGCTGCTGACCCTGCGGCCCCTCAGTTCCTTCTTTCCGCCAGTGATGGTCAACAGAACGCCTGCCTCTTGCATTCAAACGCAAGTAGCATTCCTCACAGTTAGCCCTATTGTTAGAGTTTTTTGTTTTGAGATAAGAATAGTTAGTAGTATAGTTGAGATAGTGCCCTTAGGGGCTAGAACGGAGCCATGCCTGGCTCCACAGGCTTTAAAGCCTGCACTCAATGTGCTAAAGCCTTCCCTGTTAGTGACCCCCATGACCGTTGCCTTAGATGTCTGGGGGAGCTACACACGAAGGAAAAATGCAAGATCTGTAGGTCCTTTAAGCCCAGGACCCAGAAGGAGAGGGACGCCCGCTTAAAGGTGATCCTCATGGAATCCGCGCTTCGGCCGGACTCCGAACCATCGCGCTCCCCGGCGGCACCGAGCGTCTCATCGGTGCGGAGCGCCCCGCCGGCACCGGCATCAGCGCACCGAGCGCATCGGCACCGAGCGCCTCGGCACCTACAAAGAAAAAGCGGTGTGAGGCTGCTCGCATGGACTCCCCCCCGCTACCGGGAAAGCAGGGGGTCCAACGGGAGATGCCCCAGCCACGTGCCGTGGAGAGGACTCTGGCACGGGCATCTCCTCGCAGAGAGCCTCCCCCGACTCCTGGGGGTGGGGGAGCGCCTCTGCAAGGGCTGTCGACACCGGAGGCTTTCGCTGCGGCTCGCGCCCTCATGGGCCTGACTACGCCTCCGTCCCCCCCTCGGCCGAGGGTTCCGGGACCGGTGTCTCGGGGCAAACCCGCTTTGGGTTACCCCGGTGAATGGCGGAGACAGGTGTCGAGGTCTCCCCCCAGACGGCCAGGGAGGGTTGAGAGACTGGGTTCCCTCCCAGCTCCGACTCACAGTCGTCGAGCTCCCCGGCACCGCGGCTCCGAGGGCGGTCCAGGGAAAAACGCTCGAGGCGAAGGAGGTACAGTTCCGCCTCGAGCGGGGACCGGAGCATGGACTTGGGCACCCCGGTGCGGAGTCCGGCCGCTCAGCATTCCCCCGCACCGACTGCCTCGAAGCAGGCCAGTCTGCCTTCCACAGCACCGAGATCCAGGGCGGCACCGGGAGCCTCGGCACCGCCAGCATCGCCTCCACCAACAGTCTCGGCACCGAGTGCCACGGCACCGGCAGTCTCGGTACCGACAGTCTCGGCACCGAGCGCCACGGCACCGACGTCGCGTTCTAGATCAACGTCACGACGTCGCCGTCGGCACCGCTCCTGATCGCGATCGGGAAAGTACACGAGAAAGTTGTCTAAGGGGAGGAGCCGTGACAGCTACAGCTCTTCCAGCAGCCCCTCCCCTCACAGGCACCGCAGACGTCGGCACCGAAGGTCCTCCTCATCTAGGAGTCGCTCCCCTTCCAGAGCTCATAAGCACCGGCGCAGTGGCTCGAGCTCAAAAAGAGGAAGGATGGAGCTAAGCCACCAGGCTCCTGCACCAGCAGCCTGGCCCCAGGGCCCCTGGCAATGGCCATATTGGGGGCCGTGGGGTACCCAGATGGGGCCGGGGACCACCTCTATACATACCTCGGTGGCCCCACCAATGGCCCCCACTACAGACCCACTGGAGGGTCACCCCTCTGAGGGGGAGTCTGACCCAGAGGAAGGGCCATCCACAGGACCCATTCCACAATCCTCCTCCTCTTCTCCAGACGAGGCAGCGGCTAGGGATACTAGAGCCCCCCTTTTTGATTTTAAAGGCCACCAGGACCTCTTGAGGAGGGTGGCAGACAATCTGGGTCTGGAAATTAAGGAGATGTCAGAGGAGGAGGATCCCCTATTTGGTGTCTCAGACACAGCAGGCCCTTCATGTTTGGCACTGCCTGTCCATGAGAGGGTAATGAAACTCGTGAAGACCCTCTGGCAAACCCCCTCCTCATTAGCTCCCACCTCGAAAGGAGCTGAAAGAAAGTACTATGTGCCAAAGGAAGGGTTTGAATTTCTGTATACTCATCCCGCTCCAGGTTCACTTATAGTAGATGCGGTGAACCAGCGAGACCGTCAAGGGGGTCAGGGCAACACCCCTAAGGACAAGGACAGCAAAAAGCTGGACCTGTTTGGGCGTAAAATGTATTCTACTGCGGCCCTACAACTGAGGGTAGCTAATCACCAGGCCCTCATGGGAAAGTATAATTTAAACTTATGGTCCTCTCTACAGAGGTTCTCTGCGGGGCTGCCCCCCGACCAGGCTACAGACTTCGCCACGGTGACACAGGAGGGAGTGGCGGTGGCTAGGGCGGCTCTACAGTCCGCCAGTGATGCAGCGGATACAGCCAGCAGGGCGATCGCTTCGGCCATTGCCATGCGCCGCTGCTCCTGGCTCCAAGCCTCAGGGTTGACCCAGGAGGTCCAACAAGCCATACAGGACCTTCCTTTTGACTATTCCGGCCTCTTTTCAGAGAGGACTGATGAAAAACTTCACGCTTTAAAAGACTCTCGAGCCACCCTGAGATCCCTTGGGTTATACACACCTCAGGCCTCGAGGCGCCAGAACTGGCCCCAGGCGCAGAGGCAGCAACAGCAACCTCCGCTGAGGCTACCTCCTAGACCTACTCAACCCAGGAGGGGTAGGGAGAGGTACCGGGCGCCTAACCGCCGTGACAGAGGGCCATATCAGGGGTCACAGCAAGGCCCTAATAAGGGAGGTGCACCCCGTAAGAAGTTTTGACGGGGTGCACGAGGGCGGCACTTATTCCCCCCCCTGGATCAACCCAGACCTTTTCTACACAGGCTCCGGCCTTACATAGCCGAGTGGGAAGCTATTACCACCGACCAATGGGTCCTCGGCATAGTTCGCAGGGGCCATGCACTGCAACTTACGGCTTCTCCCCCACATTTTCCCCCAACCCAGTCCCTCTTCAGGGACCCATCTCACGAGCAACTTCTAATTCAAGAGGTCAATTCCCTCCTCATGCTGGGCGCAATAGAAGAGGTCCCTACACAGGAGCAGGGGAGGGGATTCTATTCTCGCTATTTTCTAATCCCCAAGGCCAAGGGAGGTCTAAGACCTATCCTGGATCTACGTCGCCTAAACAAGTTTATCAGGCGATCCAGGTTCCATATGGTCTCCCTAGCTTCCATTATTCCCACCCTAGATCCAGGGGACTGGTATGCCGCCCTCGACTTGAAGGATGCGTACTTCCATATAACAATCCTTCAAGACCACATAAAATTTTTAAGGTTCATGGTAGCTGGATTCCACTACCAGTTCTCTGCCCTGCCATTTGGCCTCTCATCCGCACCGAGAGTGTTCACGAAATGCATGGCAGTGGTAGCGGCCCACCTGCGCCGCAAAGGGGTTCAGATCTTCCCCTACCTGGACAATTGTCAAGGACAGCCTAGCCCTAACCTGCACTACATGCACTAGACTGGGGTTGCTCATCAACGAGCAGAAGTCTACTCTCACCCCGGTGCAGCGCATAGAGTTTATAGGGGCCATATTAGATGCACGAGAGGCCAGAGCCTTCCTCCCTCAAACCCGGTTCGAGACTATGGCCGCCATAATCAACGATCTCCGCAGGTCCCCCACGACGACAGCCAGGCATTGCCTTCAGCTGTTGGGACATATGGCGGCATGTACGTATGTGGTGAGGCTGGCTCGCCTCAAGTTAAGGCCTCTTCAGGGGTGGCTGGCCTCAGTCTATGTACCGGCCAGACACAGACTAAACAAGGTGGTAACGGTTCCCGCCCAGGTATTGTCCTCCCTAGATTGGTGGAAGGACCCAAGGGAGGTGCTGAGAGGTGTTCCGTTCAGGGACCTAGCTCCCTCAGTCACGTTAATAACGGACGCCTCGGACAGTGGGTGGGGAGCCCACATCAGCAGAGACCTGAGCACCCAAGGGCTATGGTCAATACAAGAGAAAGCCCTCCATATAAATGTCAGGGAGCTCAGAGCAGTCCGCTTGGCCTGCAAGGTGTTCATCAACTTCCTCAGAGGCAGGACGATTCAAGTCCTCACGGACAACACGGCGGCCATGTTTTACATCAACAGGCAAGGGGGAGCACGCTCATCGGCCCTTTGCCGAGAAGCTATTCGACTTTGGGATTTTGCCGTGAGGCACGGTTTTCACATTTCTGCCTCTCACCTCCCGGGAGTCAGGAACGACGAGGCAGATCGCCTCAGCAGGTCGTTCTTACCCCGACACGACTGGTCACTGCACCCGGAGGTAGTGGCCTTCATCTTCCGGAAGTGGGGGGTTCCCCAACTGGACCTGTTCGCGTCGTCCTGGAACAGGAAGTGCCCGAGGTTCTGCTCGCTCCGAGGTCGCGAGCCGGGCTCCCTTTCCAACGCGTTCCTTCTAGACTGGACAGGGCCCCTCCTATATGCGTTTCCCCCCACTCCGCTCTTGCCCAAGGTCCTCTTGAAAATCAAGAGGGACAGAGCGGATATGATACTGATTGCGCCAGCGTGGCCACGACAGCATTGGTACAGTATGCTGCTTGACCTGTCTATCGACACGCCGCTCCCACTTCCGAGGCGCTTCGACCTGCTCTCTCAAGACCAGGGTCGCCTGCTGCACCCGGACTTGGACTCCCTCCACCTGACGGCATGGAGACTCTCTGGCTGACGGAGGGGGAGAGAGCCTGTTCGGCGCAGGTCCAACATATCCTGTTGGGCAGCAGGAAACCTTCCACACAGGTTGTGTACCGGGCCAAGTGGAAGCGTTTCACTTGTTGGGCGGAATCCCGGGGTGTCCTACTGTCCACCTCGCCCATACAGGCGATATTGGAGTATCTACTCCACCTAAAGCTCCAGGGCCTAGCACTGGCGTCACTGAAAGTGCACCTGGCAGCTATTTCGGCCTTCCACATGCCGATGGAAGGGCGGTCACTATTCTCCCACCCCATGTCAGTCAGGTTCCTCAAAGGGGTGGAGAGGCTTTATCCCCAGGTCCGCGACCCGGTGCCTCCCTGGGATTTAAACCTGGTCCTTACCATGTTGACAGGACCCCCCTTCGAACCTATGGCTACATGCCCACTGCTTGTCCTCTCTTGGAAGGTAGCCTTCCTGGTGGCCATTACATTGGCTAGGAGGGTCTCTGAGCTTAGAGCTTTAACATCAGAGCCCCCTTACACGGTCTTCTATAAAGATAAAGTCCAACTGAGGCCGCACCCAGCCTTCTTACCCAAGGTGATGTCTCAGTTCCATTATAACCAGAGTATCTTCCTCCCCGTGTTTTTTCCAAAACCACACGGTTCGGAGGAGGAGCGGAGATGGCACCTGCTGGATGTCAGACGAGCCCTGGCCTTCTACATCGAGCGGACCAGGCCATTCCGGAAGTCAACGCAGCTGTTCGTGGCAGTAGCGGACCGGATGAAGGGTTCACCTGTCTCCACCCAGCACATCTCCGCCTGGATCACCGCCTGCATCAAGACCTGCTACGAGCGGGCGAAGGTTCCGCTTCCAGGAGCTGTGACAGCACACTCAACCAGAGCCCAGGCCTCATCGGCGGCCTTCCTGGGAGGAGTGCCCCTGCAGGACATCTGCAAAGCAGCCACCTGGTCATCGGTCCACACCTTCACGTCCCACTACGCCATCGTGCAGCAGGCGAGAGAGATCGCAGGATTCGGCAGAGCAGTACTGGCGAGAGTAGCTCAACGCTGACTCCTACCCACCTCCAAGGTATGGCTATTTACTCACCTATAATGGAATGGATATGAGCAATCACTCGAAGAGAGAAAACAAGGTTACTTACCAGTAACTGTTGTTCTTCGAGATGTGTTGCTCATATCCATTCCAAACCCACCCCCCGTCCCCACTGTCGGAGTCGGCAGAAAGAAGGGACTGAGGGGCCGCAGGGTCAGCAGCGCCCTATGTACCATGGCATGAGCGCAGCACTCCAGGGGGCGCCGGAGCTGACCCTACGGGGCTAGCTAAGGGAAAAAAGTTCCGGGGATCTGTGCACGGGGCGCGCACACACCTATAATGGAATGGATATGAGCAACACATCTCAAAGAACAACAGTTACTGGTAAGTAACCCTGTTTTTTGATGATAGTTACACGTTTGTATATAGGCTTGGTTGTTTCTTTGTTTTATTTTTATTTGTGTGTGTGTGTCGGGGTGGGCAGGGGGAAGAGGTTGGTGTGTGTGTGATAGGCTGAACTTTTTGGGGGCTGTTAGGGTGTTTCCCGAGATCCTTTCCCCTAAAGTCCTTCTAATGAGGGCATGAGCTCAGCAGAGGCATGTGTCTCAGGGGTGTGGATTTTTTACGTATGTCAGAGAAGTGGCTATGCCAAGTTTTCAGTGCAGACGAGACCTCAATCTCAGAGTTTTTCACAAGAATCTACAGAGGTCTGACTTGTTAATGAAGGTGTGCTGAAGTGGAAATTCTCTGTAATATGTTTATGAAGCATATGTGTGCCTCAGTTTCCCCGATATGCAGCATTGTTACCCAGTAGGGGGGAAAGGACTGTTTGCTCTCAGAGCAGGGTAGGAGACATGAGTACAGGTGCTGCCTGGCTGTCTGGGCCTTAGTCCCTATATCGATAGAGCATCTGAGAAGACCATGGCAAATCCAGTCATTTGGACATTGGCTCCTAGCAACGAAGGACCTAGAGGGAGATGGATTTCCTCAGCTCTGAGCAGGAAAGTTGAGCAACATCCCCCAGCTGAAGTGGCAAAGGACTGGAGAGGTGTGAGGTGGGGGATAGGTGGTGGCTGCTGGAAGGATTCGGGGCTCTCACCTGGGGTCTGACCAAGGGGGTCAGACAAAGACACAAACAGAGCTAGGACAGTGAGGTTCACTACAGCCTGTTTGGGCTCTGGGCTGACCAGAACGGTCTGTGCTGTAACCTTCCATTGTCGGTGACAACGTGAGGGCTTCCTAGGCAGCTGTGTCCAGGTAACTAATACACCCGACTGTTCTGACAGCGCTCTTTGGGTGTCACTGTGAACGCTCGGTGAGGTGTGTTTATCCCTGAAGAGTGTGCCGAGGGAGTCTGGACAGCTGGACCCCAGGACATGTTTATTTTCAACCACTCCCTGCTGCAGTCAGCATGGACCTGGTCTGAAGGGCCCTTTTGAGTAGCAAACGTTCACAAGTTGTCTTCCTATCAGCGGCTCTGTTGCAAGAATCGCCTACCTCTGAGTTCCAGCAGCCTTCCTCCTGCCTGCCACCCCCTTCCTGTGACAAACTCTCCCTTTCAAGATCATGTCCTCCTAGTGGAGCAGGACCTGCAGCAACACCTGGTTAATACCACTTGAGCCCAGAGGAGTTTTTGTCTTTTCCTGTCTGTGATGGGGTGTGGCTCTTTGACAGAGTCCAGTTTTATAAAAATTGAAGTCTAAATTAGATAAACTTCACACCACAATGTTATTTGGGGTGTGGGAAGAAGCACTAGAAAAGAAGTTGAATAGAAATAATCACCCTGCCTTAACATTTGTATTGATGATAAAGAGAAACAACACAGAAGGGAAGGAAAACTCATAAACTTTCATATGTATTTCTGTTTATTCTGTAGGGAAACGAGATCTAGACATTGGCAAGTGTCATTGTCCTTCCTCTGATAAGAAATTTTTGTACCAAATTGGATCCTCACATGGGAGTGTAATTGAGTCGTCGCTGGGTTAGGTGACCTAGTGGTTAGTACACTTAGTGCCCTCTCCCAATGGGCAGGTCTTGCCGTCCAGGTCCTCTTTTAATCAGAGGAGCAGGGAGTCGCGCAGTGGTAGGGGAGTCCAGGCCCGTCCACTCCACCTGGCTCTGACCCAAGAGGAGGGTCAACAATGTCTGGTCCCCAAAGTGGTCCTCTGAGTTGCCCTCCCTGCATCACTTCCTACCTCTGCTGTTCTCCTCCAGCTTCCAGTGCAAGATAAGGTGAAAAGAAAAAGAAAAGGCAGTCAAACCATCAGCCCCAACCAGGCTAAGCGTACAATCAGTGCTGGAGGTGTTTGTTTTTAATTTAACTTTTAAAATAGTTGCAATATGAAACCTTTTATTTGTTTGCTTGCTTATTTATTATCATCATTCTTTTGGTGGGGTGTGGGGGTATGTTTTCAAATGTAACTTTATAAAATGTGGGGAAAAACTAAACTGGATGAATTTCAGTTCACACCAAAACCTAATTTGAAAAATTGATAAGCAATAGAGTTGTAGAGTAACAGAGTTTAAGACCAGAACAGATGACCAGATCCTCTAGTTTGAACTTCTTAAAAAGAGATTGAATAGAAGTAATTTCTCAGCCTTTACTGTCGTACTGATGATAAAAAGAAATAAAAGATAAGAAAAATGAAATACCTGGTGACCCATCTGTGCCTAGGGTAGCCACTGTTAACTCACAGACTGGGATCTGCTGTCAGTGTGCTCAGGAATTGACATGACTCTCGTTCGATAATGACAGAAAGGCTTTAATTACTATACTTATAAACATATAAAATGAGCCCCCAAACCAAAAGTCCAGTGTATTTTAGCTGCAAAAGCAATTATCCTCACCAATGCAGGCAAGAGGCTGTGATGGTTTCTTAGCAGCTTCCCCCGAGAGCCTGGATCCGTGGTCTCAGAAGGCAGCTGGGCAAGATGGTAGTTCTTCTCAGTTTCTTGTCAAGAGTGATTCTTCTTCTCCTGAAGCTTGCCTGCTTGCTTATTTCCATTGCTTCTCTTTTATATTCTTAAATTCGATGTTTTTCAAAGCATTTTGGTAATTTACATGAGTAAACACAGGAATTACAGAAAACAATACAAGAGGGACAGACCCATGTGCTTTAATTAGTGAAAAGGTGCTAACCACCTAGGTGTGTTCTTTAGTTTCAGTGTTCCACCCATCAAACAAAGGGGTATTGGGGTTGTTGTGATTAAATTGAGCAATACCTGGGGTGGCATCCAGCCATTAGCTATGATCACCAGGTATTTTGAGAGGTCTGGAGCCATGGAGGTCTAGCACGCCCTGCATTTAACACATTTCTGTTTACTGTATAGATGAGTTACTCCCAGAGGATAAATTCATTAGGGAAAATGGTCCAGAGAGAGAGGCAATTAATAAACAGTTATCTTAATGAAATAACAGACATACTTTGAGAATAGAAAGACAGCATGGGTGTGTTGCAATGAGAAACAATCACCCCTTTTCAAAAGGGACTCCAGCCACCATTTCACATATTCTGCAATATGCACTTATTAATTTGGTAGTTTAATTTTATAAGTAGGCCCATCTTAGCTGAAATTTCATGGTCTACAGCCACCTGCAAATTGCAAGGTCAGGGCAGGCTGCAAAAGGAGAGCAGATTCTCCCAGACTGGCTGATGACACTGCAGTTAGATTCCCCAACCAGTTATTAACAGTGCTTCTGATCCCCCACATTGATTATCATGAAGCTAAGAAAGGAAACACACAGCCCCCTTTATTGCATTTCAGTCTCTGGCCCCCCAATTAGCAACTAGGTCCAGTAAAGAGATAAGTTATTAAAACTCTATTCCCTTTACCAAAAATCTCAGCGAATCATGACTTTTCCATTGGTACCTGACATGGTATATCTTGTACGAATTATTGTCATTTAGCAATATGGATATCAATAATATTATAAATGGTCACCCCTAATGTAGACATCATCACACGACTAACAAACAATACATGTATTTCTGTTTAATTTTTAGGCAAACGAGATATAGAAATTGGTAAGTGTCATTATCCTTCCTCTGACAAGAATTTCTTTTGTACCAAATTGGATCCTCATGTGGGAGTTTGTTTAATTAGTGTGAAATTGTTTGCTTTTAAATTCCACTTTTAAAATGTTGTTGCAATATGTTTGTTTGTGTGTGTTTGTGTGCTTGATTTTCATTATTACTGTTTCTTTGGTTGGGGGCTTAGTGTCACTTGAAAAAATGTAGGGAGACTCAAAACTGGACAGATTTCACACCAAAATGTAATTTGAAAAACTGATAGGTAATAGAGTCACAGAGTTTAAAACCGGAAGTGATCATTGGACCCTCTATTGTCTGATGTCCTGAAGAGGAGGCTGATTTCTCTCAGCCTTCACTGTCATATTGATGATACAGACAAATAAAACATAAGAAAAGGGAAACGCCTAACAAACAATATGTGTATTTCTGTTTAATTTTTAGGCAAACGAGATATAGAAATTGGTAAGTGTCATTAACCTTCCTCTGACAAGAAATTTTCGTACCAAATCCTCATGTGGGAGCTTGCTTGATTATTATACAGTTCGCTTTTAATTTTAACTTTTAGGATTTTGTAGCAGTATTAAACCTCTTTTTATTGTTTGCTTGCTTGCTTTTATTTATTCTTTTTTTAGAGGAGTATTTTTGTAACTTTATAAAATGTGAGGAAAGACTAAACTGGATAAATTTCCCACCAAAAGTCAATTTGAGAAACTGAAAAGCAATAGAGTCATAGAGGCACTGAGTTTAAGAGGAGAAGGAACCACTGGATCCTCTAATCCGGCATTTTGAGGACAAGTTTGATATCTCTCAGCTTTCATTGTTGTACTGATGATAAAGAGAAATAAATCATAAGAAAAGGGAAATGGGTAACAAAAATATAATAATTTTTATGCAAAGGAGATATAGAAATTGTCCTCATCCTTCCTCTAACAAGAAATATTTTGTACAAAATTGGATCCTGATGAGGGAATTTGCTTCATTGTTGTGGAGTTGTTTCCTTTTAAATTTTCCTTCTTTTTTCTTTTTTTTTTTTTTTTGAGCAGTGGGGGTTGTTTGTTTAATGTAATTTTATAAAATTTGGGAAAAGAATAACCTGGATGAATCTGACACCAAAAGGTAATTTGAAAAATTGATCGTTTTGATTCACAGAGTTTAATAGTTGTAGGGAACAGTGGAGTCTCTAGTCTGACCTCCTGAAGAGAAGGTTTAATAAAAATAATATCTCAGCCTTAATGTCATATTGAAGATAAAATGAAATAAAGGGAAACTTCTAACAAAAACTTTTTTTCTTTCTTTCTTTCTTTAATGGGACACACAATGCAGAAAATGGTAAGTCTGATTCTCTGCCCTCTGGTGAGAAAACTTTTATATAATGTTATGATACCTCATATGGGTGATTTGTTTCTTTAATTTCTGGAGTTTTCATTTTTAGAGTAACTTTTTAAAAGAAATTAGGGAAAGACAAAACCTGAGGACTTTCAAATCAAAATGTAATATGGACTGTTTTAATGAGCAAAAACTGAGTTTCGTATTGCAGTGATCTCTCTGAGTTTCAGGGTTGAACAAAAGTAAGCTCGCATCTTTACCTTAATACTAATAACTTAGTACAAAGAACTTTAGCTTGTAAAGAAGAAAGTTATACCTGAGGTTTGACACTACGTGGATGAGCCCTATCAAAAGTGCCACTGCGGAAACACAATGAATAAATGCTTCGTTTTTGCACAGACAGGAAAGAAATTCAGAGCTATTTTCCAGCTTTCAAACTAAGCTTGTTTTGAGTCATGAAAGCAAAAAATAATTGGTTGTCAAATCTTTCTGCCTGACTTCCATATAACTCAGACACAGCCCTCCACACCCCCATGAATTTCAGTCCTTTACTGTGTATTAATGCAGAAGGAAGCTCTCAATAATCATTCATATTTATTTCCATTTTTTTAAAGGGAAACTTATGGCAGCATTTGGTAAGTCTCCTTTCCTCTCTTTCCACCACTACAACTTTCTACATAACTGTATGTAAGGGGTCTATTAGCCCCTTACTGAAACTTAGTGGGTCTTTTTCGTTGGCCATCTCTGGAAGAAACAGGACCCTGGAAGGGACACAGACCCCAAGGCCAGTGGAGAGAGGCCAACTCAGGTCAGCCTGATTGACAGGGAGGGCAGGCCAATGAGAGAGCCAGGAGGGAGGGGGGAGCCCAGCCCTCTGTGTGAGCTGGAGCTGCCTGCTGAGGCCTGCAGGGGCAGAACTGACCTGAGCTAAGGACAAAGCAGCCAGCAGCTGCAAGAGGAGCACAGAATGGAGCCAAGCTGACCCAATGTACAGCAGCAGAGCAGAGGGACATCCCAGAGAGCGAAGCACAGCTGCATGGAGCAGAGTGAGCTGGGGCAGGAGCCCTCTGGAGCTGGGTGTGGTGAGCAGCTGGGGAGAACAAAAGGGACTTTGGGAGTGGCTACTAGCAGAGCAGGGGGCTGACTCTGCATCCCTGCAGAATAGCCAGGGCCTGGACAGTGGACCTGCAACGTGTGACACAGACTGTGAACCCCAGAGACACTGTGTGTGGTGCCAGGGGGCAGTGTTGGGTGTTTCCCTTTAACCTTTTTACTCTTTTCTTCTTTTTTTAACTGATTTTATTGCTGTTTGTGTAATAAATTGTATTGCTTTGCATTGTATGCAATGATCAGTGGGTCAGGGAAGCTTGCAGTACAGAGTTAGTACCCCGGAGTGGAGACACCTTAGCCCCTGCCTTAAGGGACCACGGCAAGATTGGGGGTTGAGCCCCAGAAATCCTGGGCCCAGCCTTGTCGGGGTTACGGGCACCCCACCACACAGGGGAGTAGGAGGGGAGCCCTCGAGGTCAGGCGGGGCCTCTGGGTAAAGGGAGTGGGAACAGAGACTCAGATCCTTTCACTAACCAACTCCACCGGGGTCGTGTATAAGCAAGGAAAGTTCCCCACAATAGCGGGCCCATTCCCCCACTTATATGTATCTTGATAAAGTGCGGGTTTTGGTGTGGTTTTGTGTGCACATGTCTTGATTTATTTCTTTAATGTGAGGTAAGGCTAAGATTGATAATTTTCACACCAAAAGATAATTTGGAAAATGCAATAAACAATTCAAAGAAAGAGGTTTAAATCGAAATGAGCTCTCAGTCTTAACTTTAGTACTGACCGTACTGAGAAATGAGACAGAAGAGATAAATGTCAGATAAATAAAATAGGGATTTGAATAGATATAAGCACTCATTCATTACCTTAACAATGACAACCTAATGTAATAAAAACATGTAATATATAAAAGAAGGAGGGGAATGAACCTTTTCACCTTTGAGGTAAGACATGAGTCTCTCTCTCAATAGATTTGTTTCTACTAACCAGAGAAACAGCAAACACCCAAATCATTTTATCTATGTATACATATTTGTAATTTAATTTTTCTTCATAATTGTAAATCTTTTCAAACAATTATTAAGTCTCTGACCCTGTAAAGATTCATGAACTTAAAGTAACATAGAAAATTAGCTTTGCAAAATATTTTAAAAGTTCACAAAAGTTTTCAGATGCTTGAAAAGGACCTGTTTGTTTAGTTGGGGATATTTTGATTTTTTAAAAATTCTGATCAACACTGTTTGTTTATTAAAATTAAAACCTTTATAAGTTAATAAAAAGATATTTCACAGAATGTATTTGATTAAAAAAAGCCCCTCATAAAATATTTCAAAAAATCAAAAATGTTCATAATACTGACAATCTTTTGCCAACAAACAAACAAAAAATCCACCAACCATATTTTTCTGAAAGAGGCCATTTTTTCAAAAAAAAACCCCCAAAACTATTTTTTATTATTTTTCTAGATTTCATGCGTTATTTCATGTATGAGTAGAACCCTTTGAATTCAATGGAACTACTCCTATACATGGAAGCATACAAACAGAGGGTTAGAAGGGACTTTGAGAAGTCATCGACTCCAGCCCCCTGCACTGAGGCAGGATCTAGGTAATGGGACTTCTTATAATAGAAAAGTCTTTTAAATGTGTAGTCACTAGGGCAGGGGTTCTCAACCGGTGGTACGCGTACCACTAGTGGTACACGGAAGATGGCTCGGTGGTACGTGAGGCAAACCTCGCCGCCGATTCCGCCGCCGAATCCCCCCCCGCACCGCCGCTGAGAAACCCTGCCGCCACCGACAAACCCTGCCGCCGCCATTCCCCCCCGTTGCTGATTTCCCCCCCTTACCGCCGCAGAGAATAGTCCGCTGCTGCCGTTCCCCCCCCCCCCCCCCCGCCGAATCATGTCCCACTTGCCGCTGCCGAAAATGGGCAAACGGCTGCAGGGTTTCGGCGGAGGGTATTGATTGAAAGTGCTTACTGCGCTCATTTACCGAGTTGTACTCTGGCCAGGTAAAGTCAGGTGAAGCGGTACTTGACCTGACTGTACCTGACCCGAGTGGTACTTGGGGAAAAAAAGGTTGAGAATCGCTGCACTAGAGGAATGTCTTCACTGCGGAGTTAGTCCTGGGAATTTGCACCCGGGTCTAAGCAACTGGGTCAGTGTTGCCCAGGTGTGTGTCCCCACTGCAAAGCCCTGCCCAAGTCATGCCCGTGTTGCTTTGTCCCCAGTGGTGCTGTTCACACCTGTGTGAGGGGCTAGGACTTCTAGGGGGATGTCCCATGGTACGTAGCACCACTCTGCGTTATGAATTCTTTCTCAGTGTATTGTGAGAGAACTTGTCTGTCCTTCCTGGGCTCTTGTGCAGAAGTGATCTTAGCCCATCAGCTCAGCATAGTAACCACTTCTGGCCTGACAAACACCACACATCTGCCTGCAGCCCTGTTCCAGCCAGTGGCAAGGCATGGATCCAACTCGGAATGAGGAGTTGCTCCAGCTGTTGGAGTTAATGCAACTTTCATTTCACAACCAGAAGGCAGAGGTAGGGCATGAGACAAGGTGCAGGACATTTCAGAAGCAGCTTGTCACTCTGGGAAGCTGGTGCCATGACTTGCTGAGGAGATCATGTAGACATGAAGCTGTGGAGATAGCGAATGTGGGTTTTAATAGCTGTGGATTCCTCCTCTGCTGACCGGTAGATCTAGAGCAGGAGAACGAGAACAGAACAATGGGAGCTACATTGCCAAGCAGACCTGAGATGAGCAGCAGTGGGTCCAGAACTTCTGCATGAGGAAGGCTGCATTTCTGGTGCTGTGTGACGAGCTTGTCCCGACCTTCAGCTCCAGGACCTTTTATTAGTGATGGTCTTAACATTATTTCAGGCTGTGCTAACACTGGATTTTGTCAACTTCCTGGAAATTCTGGAATGAAAGAGAGAGGACCTGTTCCAAGCCTCTGGTAGAAAACCATCCATCTATGCCATGGAGGTCTTTCACCACCTGGTGACTGATGGGCAGGTTAGTCACTGGAGAGGACCAGTGAGCCACAAGAGTTGGGGGGAGTGTGGGAAGTTTGCTCTGCCTAGAAAATTGACCTTTTGATGCAAACATAACCAGGCTGCTGAACTAGGATGCAGCAGTCTAGAACCACCACAGATGGGCTCTGCAGCCCCATCTGCCTTACACCTGTGACAGCTGGACACAAGATCTGGAACAGTGAGAGACATTGCAGGTGCTCTGCACTTTATACTGCCAAGGGCATTGCATGGGACTTAATATCTAAGCTGCCTCCAGAGATGTTGTAATGCTAGTGTCAGTGTGAGATCATAGAATGTAGGGCTGGGAGGGACCTCAAGAGATCATCTAGTTCAGCTCCTTGATCTGAGGCAGGATAAATGCACTGTCACATTCGCACATATGCTTCTGCTGCCCATTTCTCTACATTTCCAAGCACTGCTTGTACTGCTTTGCATGCCTGTAGCAGAGTGTGCCAGAACACAGCACTGGTTTTGTGTTTATTTCCCCTGCCTGCCTACACACTTGGAATCCATGTGACCAGGGAGGAGCGGGCAAGAAAGGAGGAACAGGGAAAATGGAGGTTTCTTCTGACCTCAGGTGAAGCTTTGCTATCAAAGCTGACCAGCCCCACCCCCAGCACACAACATCCCTATGTCAGTAATGAGATTGGTTACAAACATTGTTAATATTCCCCAGAACAATAACAAATTTGGCAGCTTGCATCTTACCCAGCTGCTGCAATACTGGCCCCTCTTCTGCATCCTTCCTGGGCCATTCTCCCATCTGCTCCCCGAAGAGGTCCTGGGACTCAGGCTTCAGGTCATTCTGGCTATGCTACAAAGCATGTAGCATTTGCTCTTCTCCTCTGGTCCCACGTTGCCTGATCAACCACCAGCACCGTCTATAGTCCAAAGCCCATCCAGAGCAAAAGGGGGCTGTCCTCTTGGGGCAGTGCCAGGCACCTGGTCTAGCTCCCTGTAGAAAGGGCACATTCCCAGTGAGTTGTCAGACTCGGGGGATGTGATCCTTGCTTTTATGTAGTCTGGAGGGATTTGATTTTCTCCCTACACTGTGATTCCCTTTGGTAAATTCCCTTCTCTGCCTCCTTCTTGGAGATATCCTCCTGCAACAGCTGATTTTGACCCCATCGCTCCCCAAATCATGAGTATTACTGACCTCGCACCAGAAGTCCACCAGGATCTTCATATTAGTACCTGACCAGCTGGCAGCATGCTGGGAGGATGCTTCCCAGATGGCATCTCTGTAGAAGCACTCTGGAAGTGCAGTAGAATTGTAGCAGACCACGTGGAATGGTCCAATGTTTAGACCACCAGGGTCTCTACATTGGAAGGTGGTTTCCAATACAGAAGAAGGACGTGGGTAGTGACCAAGAAAATATGGCCCTGGAGGAACTGTGGGAAAGCACTCGAGGACTATCGGCATCTGAGATGATTAGCCTCCATCCACACCGCAAAGTACCCAGGTAACCAACCTGAATTAAAGTGGAACCTGGACTGTAGCCTATACCCAAAGTCTTGCCAGCCAGCCTGAGTTTAAAAGAGCAGCAAACTTGAGTCAGAGTTTTTGTGCTTGAGCAATAAACCGCTTAGGGGCAGCAGCCAAGTTGGATCCTGGGCTAACTCTGCAGTGAAGATACACCCTGGGAGAGAGAGACTCATGCCAGTCAGTGCAGATTCTCATGATTTGTATTACAGGATACCTCTGGAAAACTTATCACTTTATTTTCCATCATTGTAATAGTTTGTACAATATTGAATCATGAAATACTTGTTGAG
>ML681209.1:150848-172190 GCA_007922225.1 Emydura subglobosa
CTCAGGCTCGCCCCTGTTTCAGGCGGGGGTGGGAGGATCAAGGCCAACACTGAGCGAGTGGTCAGTGGTGCTGAGAGCTGGTCGGTGGCAGGGCTGAAAGTGAGCGAGTGATGCTGTAACCCGCACACCACGTCACAAGGCCACTCACTCAGTTTTGGCCCGGCGCCTCCCTGCCAATTACGATGGTGGGAGATGGGTGCTGGGGCCAATCCTGAATGGGCAGCGCACCCATCCCTGAACCAGACCCGCTGGAGCTTCACTTCCGACATCCAAGTGCCCGACAGGGAGCTGCGGAGGGGATCCCTGGGTGGGGCGCAGACCTGAGGTAGTTTTGCCCAGAGCCCAGGGCTGGGTTAATCTGGACGGACAAGTAACCGGAGGAAGCGGGTGGCAGAGCTCTGACAGCGCCATGATCCGAGCTAGGGGAGCAGAGCTCCTAGTCCAGATCCGGGGCCAGTAGCCAGCCAGCCTGGTGTGGAGACAAGGGACCGGCTCTGACAAACTGCTCCCTGGGCTCTATGGTTCTAAGGCCATGGTTCTGAGTGAGTACAGCAATAGCATGGCCATCCTGTATGTGGGTCCAGAGCTTGAATGGTATTGACGGGCGGGGGAACCCCAGTGCTGAAGCCGAAAGGAGGGCTGTTTTAAGCTGCGCTAAGCAGTGGTCATGCTCTGGTGACCAGGAGATGGGGTCCAAGGAGGCTTGGGCCCCTTTAACCAGGTCATTGAAGGGTTGTGCTATGGTGGAAAAAGATGGGCTATACTGTCTACAAAAGTTAAGGAGGCCCATTAACTTACGTAATTCCTGAACTGTTGTCGGCCGCGGGGCTGCAGCAATTGTGATCCGGCAGTCTGAAGTGAGGGCTTTGGAGTCCTGGGAGACCGTGTAACCCAGATATTGAACTGCAGGTAGAGCTATCTGAGCTTTCCGCGAGTTGGCCTTTAAGCCTGCATCAGCTAAGGCCTGGAGCAGCATTTGACAGGCATGTAAGTGGTCAGAGACAGTGGAGGAAGCAAGCAATAAATCATCAACACATTGCAAACAAGTAGAAGTGGCAGAAGCCCGGTCTACCGAAGAGAGGGCCTTTGCCATAACCCAGTGACAGAGGGTGGGAGAATTATGAGGTCCTTGGGGCAAACGAGTCCAGCTGAACTGGGTGGGGCCAAAGGTAAACACAAACCAGTGCTGTGACTCTGGATGCATGGGGGGGGGCTCCAAAAGCCGTTTGCAATGTCTAACACAGTGAAGATGCGGTAAGAATGATCAAGGCCCGAAAGGGCGGCTGATGGGTCAGCTACAATGGGGGCAAGTTTATCTGCATATTGATTAACGGTGCAGTAGACAATGGTAAGGCGCCAGGAGCCATCAGGTTTTTTAACTGGCCGGATAGGAGAGTTGGTGAGGGAGGAACAGGGAACAACTGTGCCTCGTTGGTGTAAAGAATGAATAATGTCATCTACCGCGTTTAAGGCCTCAGGTTTGAGAGCATATCATTTGGTAGGTGGGGGAAGTTGACCGGTAATCTGGATGGGTGGGCAGAGATGAGCAGGCACCAAGCCGCAAGATAACTTGTCCTCAGCCCAGACGGAAGGAAACCTGGCACATGATTCTTGAAAAGGGTTAGACGTATTCCAGATGAGAGTCACAGATTTAGCAGTGGCAATAGAAGAAAGAGACTTGTTGCTGCGAAGTGGGATGGTATGAGTGCGCATGAGTTTATCAGTAAATGTAACTGTGCTCTGAGCAAGATTAAGGGTAGTTGCAAGATCACAGAGGGCCTCCATGCCCAAAATAGCTCCCTCAGCATTTGGAGCTACATAAAAAGTTTGAGTCCAGAAAAATAGATTGGATTCTATAAGAAGGGGGTGTCTCCTGTAGGCCGTGATGCGTGTGCCTCCTACTCCTGAAACAGTAATGTATTGTTTAGTAGTGGGGAGGGGGAGGTCAGTGAGGGAAACGGACGCTCCCGTGTCCACAAGAAATGTGCATGGCCGGCCCCTTATCCATGCTTGAAAATGTGGTCTCGGGGGGTTTATATCCACCTGCATAGCACTGACAGATAAGGGGGCCGCTGAATCCTAGCAAGTCATGGAGTTCAAAAGTTTAGCCATTTCTTCCCTGCTCAGGTGTGAGTAAGGGTTGGCAGTGGGCTGAGCTGCCAGCTGGGAATGGTTACCCGGGGCCGTCCGGATTGGGCATCCAGCTGCCCAATGTCCAGTCCCCCCACAGATAAAACATGGCAAAGCAGGGGAGGGGGCTGGTAGAAGCGGGGCCAGGATGGGATTGAAAAGGCAGAGTACTGCGGGGGTTCAATTGGCCGTGGTCCCGTCCCTGACTAGGGTTTTGGGCTTTACGCCTACGGGTTTTCTGGGTATGCCCAACACCCCCACAGTTCTGACAAGTTATTTTACTTTTTGCTGTTACCACAGACATGTGGGCAGGTTTTTCTTTCTTCTCTTTGGCTTGTCTAGCTTCACATTCAGAAGCCCACAGGCAGATAGATTCATAATCGGAGCCTGAGTTTACTCCCAAATTAAGGGCGGTTTGCAGATGGGAGCTGAAACCTTCCTTCAACATTTTTAAGAATGCCTGATTGGTCTTTTTGGGGTCCGAGATGCCTGCATTACTTGAATACACTTCCCATTTTCGCTCACAGTATTTGGCAGCAGGTTCATCCTTGCCTTGCGCACAGCCGACTATCAGTGCCCAGTTCCCGGCTCCATTGCCCAGGGCATTTTGAACGGCTTCTTTAAAATCAGTGCAAGCACGGGTCATATCAACTTCTGACTCAAACGTAACAGAGACCCAACTGCCGTCTCGATGTTCCTCTGAAAGGACCTTGACCCATGAAAGGTCGGGGCATTTAGCTTTAGTCAGGATATAGAGATCCCTAGGATGTAACGTGTAGGTTGTAACCATCTGATTTATCTTTTTCCAAAATATCAAGTTTGGGTCTTTGGGCTTTAGATCCGGGAGATCCTTTAATAAGCCCCTCATTTCCTCTGCACTGAGAGGAATGTACTTATAAGTATGCTGAGCTGTGCTGTTACCTCACTGTCCCGTTCATCGCATGGTTACTTGGAACAGGGCCAGGGGAGAGCTGGCATCAGGTTCTGGGTTAAATGGAGGAGGAGGGAGGAGCCAATTACTCCGAGTTCCCTCCATGTGTGCCAGCTTCCATTTTTGTATCTCTTTTATGAGCTGGTTCCAATTAATTTCTTTTTGGGTATGTTCATGATCATTGTCTGAACCAAAATCGGTGCGATCCTCCTGTTGCATGATAGCAGCAATATGATGTGCGGAGAAGTTATATTCTTTCATTGGAACCTTTAAAGCATTTGGAGTTCATTTAATTTCTGGTTCAGATCTGCCTTTTGGCTCTGCACTGCTGTGAAAGGCTTTTGAAGTTCCTCTAACTCTTTTACCTTTCTTGCATATTCACAGTAAAGTATCACAACTCCTTTCTCCAGCTGTCCTTTCGTCTGACCAGACCACCACAACAAACTGTCTTTTACACTTACACCGGTCCAACCATCTTTCACCATAGCCTTCTGAACCTTTGCATGCTTTTCTTTTAGAAATTCAATGGTTTTTCCTCCCGTTGAGGGCATCATTGAAGCACCCTGGGGCAATTGGTACGACATTGTCACCCAGCTTCCTAAAACCCACTTAAATGGTGTTTCAGGGGAATCAGCCGAGCACACCCTTGTACTCAGCACGACTGAAGCACACTCTGGTGCTCAGTACGTGGTGTTGCAGCCTTCGCCGGAGTGATCCCTGCAACCCGGAAACCCTGGTAGTGCAGCCTTTGTCAAAGTGATCCCTGCACCCCGAGAACGTGGACAGAACTAGAACCCCAAAACACAATCCCTGTTCAGTCTTCTTGTCTGTGCCTTATCCTTGGTTCGTTTTATTAAAAAAAAAAAAAAAAGGGGGTGCGAAGGGTATCTCAGAGAGTCCCCGACCAAGGTGCGTGCCAGAGGTGGTAAGTATAAAAGGTACTCACCTCTGTCCTTGGTCGTGAGAAGCACTCTGAGCACCCTGCTCACTGCGCCAAATTGTAAAGCACGAAGGATTCTTTCTCCAAGAATCAGGCAGCACAGACAATACTGAAGAGGTTTATTCACAATACTGGGAAGTCTGATAAAACAGCTTCAACTTCATGGTGTTACATGGTCAATTATATACGCTTTCTTATCAATTACATGGTACGTTTTAAATTCTTTAACTATTCACTTACAAATACTGTCCCATCCCGAGAGAACAACAGTGATAATGGTCGTTACATACATGCAGAGACACTTTAATCACTCTACTTACATCAAGGATGCCAGGGCTACATTTCGGGGTGGGAGTAGGGTAGAGGAAGCGGGGGAGGTCCTTACAGACAAGTGGCAGATGAGACAGAAATTCTAAAAGCAAATGTGCTGTTCTCATTGGAATAGAATCACTAAGAGGACATCTGGCTTCCTGAGCCATCGGGTGTTTACACCAGCCATTGTCCTTGAGACTCAGGTATGCTCGTTAGCCCTTTACATGAGTTTGGACCTACAGCTTGTTAGCTGAAAACAACCTCAAGCCTTACAATACACTAAGTCAAGCACAAGGGCTAGAACTGCATAAGGAGGAGCTGTAACTACAGAGGAAGGATTGTCCGGTGGTCATGGCATGAACCTGAGACTGGTGACCCAGGTTATATTCTCTGTTTTGCGGGATTTTCTGTGTGGCCTCAGGCAAGTCACTTCATTTCTCTGGACCTCAGCCCCCATCTGTGAAAAGGGGTGAGAATGTTTCCCTATTTCACACGGCTGGTGTGAGGATAAATACATTGAAGATTTGTATGTCACTCAGCTCTTGTGATCCTGGAGGCCATAAAAGAACCTATTGTAGCTAGTGGGGAAACGCATACCCAGAGCTACCTCCCCTGCTGCACTCAGTTTCGGTCCAATCCGTTGCTAAAGTTACCCATCAGCAGCACCTCGCAAGCCTAATACGTCACAAAGGGCAGCGCCCCGAGAAGGGAAACCAGAACCCTTCCCCCACCCCAACACAACACAGCACAACACAGCCATCGAGGGAAGTGGACCAAACCAAACAAGGACAAGTATTTTTCCTTAGGTTAAATATACGAAGTGGAAAGGTTCATTACAAATAGATCCATCCCTGCTTAACTGGCATCCTGCAGTTCCTGGGGAAAGTCTCCCTCAGCGACGTGGGAGGGAGAGGAGGACCAGGTTTGTGTGTGTGGCAGGTGGGGGGCAGGTTTGTTGGTGAATGGCAGGAAGTTCAACAGAAACAAACTTCCCCACAATATTTTTTCTCAAATTAGTTTGAAATATCTCAGATTGTCCTAAATCCTGTAATGTTGATCACACCCCCTGTGAGTGCCCGAGTCCATCCCTGGCACAGGCTGGTGGGCAGTTTGGGGCCGGGGGAATAGGAAGAACAGGATGGTGATTTGAGTGGGACCAGGCTGAGAGAGTTCCAGCTGGGCTGGGTCAGTTCTCTGTGGGGCCTGGGTGGCTGGACTGCTCCCCAGCGACACCAGCAGGCTGGCTCGGTTCAGCTCAGCTATGGGATGGGGCACACTGGGGGCTGGGCGCAGACAGACAGAGCTCAGACTGACATGGTGCTGAGAGGCAGATGTGGAGGCTGGCCAGTGGGCAGAATTAATAGCTGGGCAGGAGACAGACAGATGTGGGGGTGTCAGGGACACTGAATTAGTTAATAGGGGTTTGGGGCTTTGGGGAGAAGCTGAAACTCTGCCCCAGCAGGAATCTCATCTGCTAGACACTAAAAATCAAGCACTGAACAGACGCACTGGATTTATGGCTCATTACAACCAGCTGTAACCTACTAACCCTCTTTCTGTCCTTTAACTGCAGGGGTGTTAATGGGCCTTGAATTGTCCTGTTGAAGACGTGCGAGAGGCTCGAAAGCTTGTCTCTCCCCAACAGAAGTTTTCTACTAAAAGAGATGAGCTGCCCCACCTGGTCTGTTTATTAACTATATGCATGCAGTCAGGGCTTCCCTGCTGTTTCAAGTCGTGTTCAGGTGATGGCAGACAGTTACATGGACCTCTGAAAACACTGCACTGGGATTGCCTTGGTCTGACCCCACCAATGCGCTGCCCACTTGTAAACGAACAACAAGGACCTGGAAGGTTTGATTCAGGAGCCCGTGGTGATGACTTGGCCCAGGAGAGCAACATGTCTTCACTGACCCATCAGAACTGGGAATCTACTAATGCTGTTTGATCCTGGTTAGACTCTGATCTGAGAACAGAGATGGGCTGGGCTTTCACCTTCAGACCTTACAGCAATAAAGACACAGGCTTCACCATAAACCCCAGTTTAGCAGGACAAAGGTTGCTTATTCTTAAGTAATAAAAAGGGGAGTTTCCATTTGGAGCATGAGATGAAAAATATAATTATTGTGACAGTATTTAGCAGTTCTCTCCTTCAGCCAGAATGGGACACTTGGAAAGCTGAGTCTGCTGTCCTCAAGTACCCTAAGAGGGCATCTTGGAGACAGGATCCTTATCCCAAAGTGTAACGAGGATGAGATAGGGACTGAAATCACCGCGGCATTCCAGTTACTTTTCTACTTTTGCTTCCTATCTTGGTGCAGGCAGCGAGAGAGACACATTTCTCTTCAGTGTCCGACAAAGAATAAAGACCGTTTCGGCAGAAATATGGAAGGAAAGACTGGGATTCAGCTCTTTGCCTCTGTAATTTTTTATTAAGAATTAAGTTTGCAGCCTCATAACTGAAATAGTCACTGACAATGTAACCCAACTAGAGGAGACTGGATGAGGATTTTAGAAAACCTGAGATCTCAAAACTGTTCCAAAGCTTATTTCCAGGATTCATCAGGAAGGTGAGATTCTGTCACTTGAATACCACCTTCATTGTTCTTTTATAACTCCTTGCAGACATTTACTCCTTGCAGGATCTTTCTCTCTCTTCCCTGTTATTTTATAGCTCTGGTTATGGGACTGAATCATTTAACCTGTGATATGCTGAAAGAAAAGAAATGGGTAAAAAAAAAATCAAGACTCTCTTTCTTTCACACACATGCACACACACACTCTTTTTCAATCCTTAAAACTATTTTTTCCATTGATGGAATTATTACCAACTTTTACACTGATCTGACTTTATTTTAATGTGGATTTCGCAGGGATGGAACAAAATCAGACTCATAAAGGAAAAACATTTTCAACTTTAATCGAATGGCTTTTCTAACTCCATAATATGAAAGAGTTCACTTAACAATATATTTATTTCTTTTTTATTTAATGTGTCCTCTGTAATGTTCAACTTTAATGGTTTAATGAGGAATATGCTCACTATCCTAAGTTTTTTTCCTCCTTCTTCCTGTTGTCTAGATCAAATTACAGTGAAGATGAAGGTTCTCTCATTCTGCCACAGCTGCAGAGCCAGCTCCCCTCTCCCTGGTTTTATTATTTTCTTCCTTACTTTTTATGTTCACCAGACGGAATCAGGTAGGAATCCGCACTGTGTCTGCTGTTTCTTGGATGATTTATTTAGGCCCCTGAAGTGTCTTAACAACATGCTTAACTCACAGTCAATGGAACTATTCACAGTGTGTAAACTTAACCACACAGCAAGATCAGCACCTTCATTATTCAATTTTTGCTCTGATTGACTTGCTGCTGGGTGGTTTTATTTGCTCCTGGGACAGTGTACAGGGCTGTTTCTTCACACAAGTATTTTTCAAAGATTGTCAAGGATGCCCAAAGCATTGGATGGATACTTATTCGTGAGTTTAATGATAACAATAATAAATAATAAGAAAAAAGAATAATTTAGTTGGTTTCAGATGTTAAAAAGGTCAGAGCCATCGTCTGAGACTCACGTGCACAAAAACATAAGAAGAAGCAGAATATATTGATGTCATGTGACTTTTTATTGGGCCTGTTAATTAATACATATATGTTAGGTGTGGTATGCTCCTTATTATTAGGTATTAGTACACGTTAGTCCTATAACATGCATTATATATATGTAAAGTGTTGGGAAGTTAACTGTGTTGTTTTTCCCAAAATCTGTTCACCAATATCAAATATCCCAGAATACATTGTATAGCTGATGTTAGCAAAAAGAAGCCTTTCAAAGCCAAGACATGAATGGTGTGTCCTCGCAATAGCTGGGATGTACCTCTACACCCCCCTGATTGTGAATGTGGTGTCCAAAACATAAAGGAATGTACAGAACAAATAACAAGGCATTCATTGATGTGTTGGCTCTTAGGTGATGTATAAAGAGATTTTTCACTTGTAAACTGCCATGAGATAAATAGAAGTGGTTTGGGGGTGTATTTTTGAATCACACCTTCTGTGCTAGGTGAGCTCACTGCCAGATAAGAATTGCTTCCCAGAATGAGGGTGTGTATTTCTCCTTTTCATAGTGAACTGTTTTGTCTTTAAGCAACACACTTGGTTAAGTTCAGTTATTTGGTCTCTTGATCATATGAAGTATTGAGCCATAATAGACCAGCCATTGGCTGTAGCAATAGGACTCGGTCTCAGGAGCACTTTGGTGAAAGAACACCAGATAAGACCCCCACCAGCCCCGGTGAGGCCCAGCGAATGTCATGGCAATGGCAGTAAGCATGTCAATATGAGAACACTGAAAAAACAGGCTGTTGAATAGGAAGCTTATCTCAACTAAACACCAAGCACGTCCATTCCCAGTTCTCTGCCTCAGTTTCTCTGATGTGTGACAGTGCCATGGACTGATGCATCCCTCTTCAGCTTCCCACCCCGTGTCAGCACCACATGCCTGTGCCATGCACTGAACTGCCCTATTCTCAGCTCCCCACTCTCCAGTGCTCTGTGCCTCTGCCATGCACCAAGCTTGTCTGTTATCAGCTCCACGCCCCCTCTCAGTGCTGTGTGTCTGGGCCATGCACTGAGGCTGAGTGTTCTTATAACACAGCCCCACCCCCACTGCACATGAGCACTGCTCTCTATTAAACCCTAACGCTATCCAATTCCCACTTTCCTCTGAGTGACTTTTTTTGTTGTTTTTGTCCTGGTGCATTTTCCAGCCAAGTTCACAGTGATTGGATCCCGTGACCCTGTCATTGCCACCCTGGGTCAGGACACTGTGTTGCCCTGTCACCTGTCCCCCAGGATGAGCGCTGCAAACATGGAGGTGAGATGGTTCCGGTCTAAGTTTTTCTCCTTTGTGCACCTGTATCACGATGGGAAGGATCAGGATGAAGGGCAGATGCCAGAGTATCGGGGAAGGACAGAGCTTTCGAAAGCTGGACTCACAGATGGAAATGTTCCCTTGAGGATTCTCAATATCAGACCCTCTGATGAAGGACAATACCGCTGTTTTGTTCAAGATGACACTTTTTATGAAGAAACCATATTGGAACTGCGGGTAGCAGGTCAGTGGTTGGTGACAGTTTTATCTTTGCATGGTCTGCAGGATTTATTCTTTCCTGTTACAACAACCGTGACTCCCTGCTTGTGAAATATTTTACAATAACACAGTGTAACTAAATTTGAGCAAACACCACTTTCATAGTAGGGGAAATATGCTGACAACTTCCCGACATGTTATTAAAAACATTTTCAGGATGGCTGAGGCACTTGTTTGCCAAATCTTGATTGACTCCAAAAGGGGTCTTTAGTTAAGGGGGAAAGGACTGGTGGACAAATATGGCCTTCCAGTTGCTCTGCAGTCATTTCTAGGATGTGTGGCGAAGGTGGGATTGCCAGACTTTTATGGCCTTCTGATTGGTTCACTACCGGTTGTTACTTAGGGGTGCAGGTAAAATCAGATGCAGCCTTCTTATTTGCTGAGACTGTATAATGGTGATGGTGGTGGTGGGGTGTTATGTATTTACCACTCTTAGACAAGATGGATCTTTCTCCCTTGCTGCTTTGACACTGTAACCACGAAGCCAATTAGATTATTTTTACAATAAATATATCTATCCAATGCACTTACTATCAGATTTTTGAAAAGTTCATATCCCATTTGGGTATCAAATGAAGGGGTCATATTTCCAAAGGTGCTGAGCACTCAGTTGCTCCTGTGTTGAAAGGACAATATTTCCCACTGACTCAGTGCTATTATTTTAAATATTTAAATATTATTTTAAATATTTTAAATATTTCTTGAGCATTGAGATTTCAGAGATTCCAGTATCCATTTAATCTTCAATTGGCTACCCACATGAATTGGTGCTTTCTAGTGTGAGGAAGGGATCCACAAACTGTCCCTCCTCCCTTATGCCTTATAAATTAACTCATGGAATTAACACCTTTATTTATTTCCCCCTTAGGACTAGGCTCTGCTCCTCTCATCTCTGTTGAGGGTCACCAGGATGGAGGGATCCGGGTGGTTTGTCGATCAGCTGGTTGGTACCCAGAGCCTGAGGTACTGTGGGAAGATCTCAATGGGCGACATTTACCATCACTCTCTGAAACAAAATCCCGAGGGCATAACAACCTGTTTGAAACAGAAACTGCTATCATTGTAAAAGAACAGTCAAACCAAAACTTGTCCTGTTGCATCAGAAACACCGTTCTCAATCAAGACAAGGAATCGGCAGTTTATATAGCAGGTCAGTTACCATTCAAATCCCACCCTGAATTCACCATCGCTAGAAATAAAATATGACATAGGACGAAAAGAACTGAAACATCTGTGCTGGGTTTTTCATAATCCACATACAAAGAAAGAAGATGGGAGGCTGGTATCTTTACGGGGTATCAGTTTAGGCAGCCTGATTCCCTTAATTGTGAGTATTAAGACTATGAATGTTCTGGATTTCATGTAAATTTAATATTAAGCCTGACTTTCCTGATATTCTTGTTCACGCGCACGTGTGCGCACACACACACACACAAAACTTCCACCATTTTTTAGAAGAAACTTTCACTCAATCCATTGACACAAGATGTTCTTGCAACCTTAAATTCATATTAATGGTTTATTTAAATATGGTAAATTTTGTACTGTGGCTTGTTTGTGATCTTGTCGCTGCACCAATTCATTCTTCATTAATTGTTGTGTGAAACATCACCTAAATCATATGATGATGTTGTTTCTATTGACTTTCAGTGAGACTTGTGTTCCTTATGTCACTTGGATTTAGATTCACAAAGGGACTCGATTTACTCTGGTCTACACACAAAAGTTGCACTTATTAACTATTAAGTTAATCAATGGTACTTGCTTGGGTGAGCGCTCATACAAATTTCAGCATGCCCTGTATAGATTTATCTTGAGTCAATTCCTTACTGACTTTAGCTAAATGGAGGCAGTGCCACTATGAAGCTGATTTATTATTTAAGGTTTTGGGCAGTAATTTATATAAATTGGTGGAACCCACAGAGGTTGTCAACTCTTGAACCAATTTAACAATGACTCCATAAGAGGGTTGCCCCAGTTTCACTAGATCAGAGCACAAAACATGTGCAGAGAAGGCCTCAGGCACATTTGAAAAGTACATCCTGGTTATATCCATCATGGAGTCTGTGACCCTTCTATGCCTAGGGTAGCCACCTGAAAACGTCAGGGCAGGCTGCAAAAGGAGAGCAGATTCTCCCAGCACTGGTGGGTGACAATGAAGTCAGACTTCCCAACCAGCCACAAACAGTGCTTCTAATTCTCCAAATCGGTTATCAACAAGCCAGCACACGAATACATACAGCCCCCTCTACCGCATTTCAGTCTCTGGCTTGCAATCAGCCACTACGTCCAGTAAAGAGACCAGTTATTTAAATTCTATGCTCTTTACTAAAAAGGTTCCTCCTGACCCCAAAAGGTCAGCCACAGCACCAGATCAATATAAGTTTGGATCTTACCCAAAATACCACGCTGCCAGCCAATCCTTTAGTAACTAAAACTAAAGGTTTATTATAAAAGGAAAGAAACAAACTATAAGAGAAAAGTTAAAGGATTAAAGCAATCAGATGCATACAAATGATTTGAAAGTCCATGTACATCAGGTTTCTAGAAGAATTGTGGAGTTTGCAGGCTTGTGTAGTCCCTCTGGTGTACATCCAGTACCTGGATGGGTCTCAGTCCTTTGTTTCACAGCTTCAGTTGCAGATGACTTGATCCAGAGGTAGATAGGTGGCTGAAGCTGAACAGGATTGAAGACAAAACGGAACCCAGGCCTCTGCCTTTTTATGTCCTCTGGCCCCTGCCATGCTGCTTGTGGAATTTCACAGACACCAAAATGGAGTCCAGAGTCACATGAGCAAGTCCTAGTGACACATTAGGTATATCCCTGGCTTCTCCCCCTGGGCCTCTTGCACCTGAGAATGTCTCAATGGGCCATTAAGCAGGCTAGTGCTGCAGCCATCCTGTCTGAGATGTTACCCAGACAGCACAATTTGAAATACTGATATACCAACCATATCCATAACATTCATTACACATATAACACATGAACATAAACAGCATCATCTTACTCAGCACATTACAGCCTTTCTAACAGTACCTGACATGGCCAATCTTACATGAATTACTATGATTTTGACATATTGATGTCAAACAATATAATAAATGCCCCATCCCCACCCCCACCAATCCAGCCAGCATGACACCCCAACGCGAGACTGGTGTAGAAGAGATTAATCAGAGCTCCTGAGTACACCTCTAAGGCCCCTTTATCCAGCCAGCATGACAGAGTCTTTAAACCATGATCTGAGGACTTCAATAAGTCAGTCATAGGCTAGGGGTCTATTACAGGAGAGGGTGGGTGAGGTTCTGTGGCCTGCGTTGTGCAGGAGTCAGAGTAGATGAACATATTGGTCCCTTCTGACCTTAAAGTCTATGAGTCTGTGACTGAATCACTGTGAACACAAGTCCAGCAAATGAAAATTAGTTAGTTTGCTGCACCAATACCTTTAGGAATTGTGATTGTGATTTCTCCAAATATTTGAGGGTAATGGCAGATTTTTCAAAAATATTCTAATTAATCTGACAATTTCTGAATGTTGCTGAACACTAAGGGACAAATTATTTGGTTTAACTCTATTGAACTCAATGGGGTCTTAAGAGCAGATAATTTTGTCCTGAAGTCTACAGCCCTCTGAATAGCAATGACTCAAACCAGGCCTGTGTTTTCAAGGATAAATCAGTGTTAAAGCTGTGTTGGTTGGAGCCATTTTTAAGATCAGTTTCTGGTCGTTTGTGTAGTACACACATGACCATTCTTTCACTCTTGTCTCGTGCAAATCCTGCTGGGCACTATCCATGTATTTGTATGAGATAAAAACATTTGCCTTTAGACACCGCTTCCAAACTAAGGCAAGTCCTGGGTGTTCTGTTTTTCAGATCCCTTTTTCCCGAGGGTGAATCCCTGGATGGTGGCTCTGAGTGTGATCCTGATGGTTTTGTTTGGTTTCATTGGCCTCACTGTTTATCTCTTTAAAATGAAAGGTAACTATCAGAGGGAGAAATACACTGGACATGAAGGTTTTATTCTAATAAATGCATAAGGGCAATTTAGGCATTTAACATGAAAAGAATGTGTGACTTGCTGATCTATTCCAAATAAAGAAGAAGAAGAGATGTGTATTTATTGATAGAGAGTGGGGGCAGAAGTTTGTGGGGAGAGAGAATATAAAGTGAACCAGACAAACAGATCATAGCAGACACAGCTGTGTTGTCCTTGGTCCTCCATCTCCCCCTCTTTCCCAGTTCTCAGGGGTTACAGCTGTCTGTCTCTGGTCTCACTTGAGACAAGGTTCTGCAAAGCCTAGGCTCCCATATGGGTACTTCAAATCTCTTTTTTGCTAATGAAGTGTAGTGCACCTTGACATTACAGTGATGGGCCCTGTAGAAACACCCTGTGGTAAATCAGTAAATGGACACATTTCTTCTTCAGTCAGGGGGGAAAAAAGTCATATCAACTTTTACATAACTCAGACATCCCTGTCCATGCCTCTGTTCACTTAATCCACAAAGAATATCTGCCCAATTTCCAAATAAATGGGACATGTCCCTCTATGCTCCCCATGAATTTTGTTACTATAGCGTGTCGTGTTCTAACTCTCATGAAGCACGAGATGAGAATAATTTGTTTCTGTATTTTTAAGGGAAACTCACTGAAGAAGTTGGTAAGTTTCAATTTTCCTTTTTCCACAAATACAGTTTTTGACGATAGTTACACGTTTGTATATAGGCTTGGTTGTTTCTTTGATTTATTTTTATTTTTGTGTGTGTGTCGGGGTGGGCAGGGGGAAGAGGTTGGTGTGTGTGTGATCGGCTGAACCTTTTAGGGTCTATTCGGTTGTTTCCAGAGACGCTTTCCCCTAAAGTCCTTCTAACGAGGGCATGAGCTCAGCAGAGGCATGTGTCTCAGAGTTGTGGATTTTTCACACACCTGAGAGTAGTGGCTATAGTTTTCAGTGCAGACAAGACCTCAAACTCAGAATTTTTCACAAGAATCTACAGAGGTCTGGCTTGTTAATGAAGGTGTGCTGCAGTGGGAATGTTCTGTAATATGTTTATGGAGCATATGTGTGCCTCAGTTTACCCTTTATGCAGCATTGTTAGTATGGGGGAAAGGACTATTTGCTCTCAGGGGAAGCTATGAGACATAAGTACAGGTGCTGCCTGGCTTTCTGGGGCTTAGTCCCTATATTAATAGAGCACCTGAGAAGACCATGGCAACTCCAGTCACCTGAACATTGGCACCTAGAAACCAAGGACCCAGAGGCAGATGGATTTCCCCACACCTGAGCAGGGAAGCTGAGCAACATCCCCCAGCTGAAGTAGCAAAGGACTGGAGAGGTGTGAGGTGGGGGATAGATGGTGGCTGCTGGAAGGAGTTGGGGCTCTCACCTGGGGTCTGACCAAGGGGTCAGATAGACAGAAAGACAGACAGAGCTAGGACAGTGGGGTTCACCACAGCTCGACTGGGCTCTGGGCTGACCAGAACTGTCTGTGCTTTAACCTTCCATTCCCGGTGACAGCCTGAGGACTTCCTAGGCAGCTGTGTCCAGGTAACTAATACACCCGACTGTTCTGACAGCGCTCTTTGAGTGTTACTGCGAACGCTCGGTGAGGTGTGTTTATCCCTGAAGTCTGGAAAGCTGGACCCTGGGAGAGGGTTTATCTTCAACCACTCCCTGCTGCAGTCAGCTCGGACCTGGTCTGAAGGGCCCTTTTGAGTAGGAAACGTTCACAAGTTGTCTTCCTACCAGCGGCTCTGTTGCAAGAATCGCCTACCTCTGAGTTCCAGCAGCCTTCCTCCTGCCTGCCCCCCCCTTCCTGTGACAAACTCTCCCTTTCAAGATCATGTCCTCCAAGTGGAGCAGGCCCTGCAGCAACGTCTGGTTAATACCACTTGAGCCCAGAGGAGTTTTCGTCTTTTCCCGTCTGTGATGGGGTGTGGCCCTTGACAGAGTCTAGTTTTATAACATTTGGAGTAAGTCTAAATTAGATAAACTTCACACCACAATGTTATTTGGGGTGTGGGAGGAAGCAATAGAAAAGAAGTTGAATAGAAATAATCACCCTGCCTGAACTTTGTATTGATGATAAAGAGAAACAACACAGAAGGGAAGGAAAACACATACACTTTGATATGTATTTCTGTTTATTCTGTAAGGAAACAAGATCTAGAAATTGGCAAGTGTCATTGTCCTTCCTCTGATAAGAAATTTTTGTACCAAATTGGATCCTCACGTGGGAGTGTAATTCAGTCGTCGCTGGGTTAGGTGACCTAGTGTTTAGCACACTTAGTGCCCCCTCCCAGTGGGCAGGTCTTGCCGTCCAGGACCTCTTTTGATCAGAGGAGCAAGGAGTCAGGCAGTGGTAGGGGAGCCCAGGCCCGTCCGCTCCACCTGGCTCTGACCCAAGAGGAGAGTCAACAATGTCTGGTCCCCAAAGTGGTCCTCTGAGTCAACCTCCCTGCATCACTTCCTACCTCTGCTGTTCTCCTCCAGCTTCCAGTCCAAGATAAGGTGAAAAGAAAAAGAAAAGGCAATCAAAGCATCAGCCCCAACCAGGCTAAGCGTACAGTCAGTCCCTTGGGAAGAGTTCTCTGGCAGCCTTGTTGGAAGGCTTCTCTGACCACTGTCGGAAGACAGGATACTGGGTTAGATGGATCAATGGTCTGACCTAATATGGCCGTTCTTATGTTCTTGTCAGGACCCTTCAGGGTAGGTCTGTCCTCCTCAGCCTCTTCCTTCTGAGCTGGATTACTCCCTTTTCACCCCTTTCCCCAGTTGGAGCATGATCTGCAGAGCTGAAGGGTCAGGAATACCTGGGCCCAGTACCGTCCTTTCACCCTTCATGCCAAGGGTAGGTTTGTATACTGTCCCCTCACACATCCTTCCCCTCAGACTTTGGGCTGTGGTGTCCTGGGGCCAGTTCGTGTCCCCTCCATCCTGTGATAAGAAGTCAGCATATTTGTTTTCTGTTCCTGAATGATGTTCCAGCTGAAAGCTACATGGCTGCATTGAGAGATAGCGCTGCATATTACCTGGGTTATGATGTGTAATTGAGTTCAGCCAGTGGAGTGGGGCATGGTCAGTTACTAGGTGGAAGGGCTGTCCCTACAGATAATTGCTTAGGGCATCAACGGCTCATTTAACCTCCAGGGCCTCCTTCCTGTCGCTCAGTTAGGCTACCTCCTGTGGGAACAGCTTCCTGCTGAAATAGAGAACAGAGCATTCTCTTCCTCCAAATTCTTGAGTCTGACATCAGATACATCTCTTTGGAGAATAAAGGACTTTTAGAAGTCTGATTGGAATTCTCCTGGATGCTGGGTCAATGAGTCTTTTAGTGCCCTAAATGCCTTGTCACGGCTTTTAGTCCAATGGACCTTTTTGGGTGCAGTGTCTTGAACCAGGTGTGTCAAAGGGGCAGCCCTGGCAGTGAAGTTTGGGATGAACGGTGGATAGTATCCCGCTAATCCCATAAAACCGCTGGACTTGCTTCTTTGTGGAAGGGACAGGGCAGCTCACTAGAGATTGGAGTTCTTTCAAGAAAGATTGTAGCTGCGCTGTCTGCCCTTCCCCTGCACAGCATACCCTAGGTAAGTGACTTCTTGGTTGGCCAGGCGACATGGCTTGGCCACCTAACCTGCCTCTTTGAGAGCTCGTCATACCGCAGCAACATGCTTCATATGCTTGGCCCAGCTCTCACTGTAGGTGATGATATCGTCAATATAGGTGGCTGCATAGGATGTATGTGGCCACTCTGTCCATCAGTGGCAGGACAGTGGCAGTGGCCCCGTGAAGTCCAAACGGCATGGTTTTAAACTGGTATACTCCATCACAGGGAGTTTGTTCAGTTGTTGTGGAGTTGTTCGCTTTTACATTTAATTTTTTTTTTTTTTGGCATTATTAAACCTGTTTTTATTTTTTTGCTTATTTGTTTTTTATTATTATCATTCTTTCATTGTGGGGCGTGTTTTTTTAATGTAACTATATAAAATGTGGGGAAACACTAAACTGGATGAATTTCACACCAAAAGCTAATTTGAAAAGTCAGAGTCACAGAGTCTAAGACCAGAAGGGATGAACGGATTGTCTAGTCTAACCTCCTTAAGAGGAGATTGAATAGATATAATCTCTGAATCTTCATTGTCACACTGATGATAAAAAGAAATAAAACATAAGAAAATGGAAACCCCTAACAAAAAGATGTATTTATTTCTCTCCAATTTTTAGACAAACGAGATCAAGAAATAAGTAAGTGTCATTATCCTTCCTTTGACAACAAATTTTTTGTAGCAATTTCGATCCTAATGTGGGAATTTGTTTAAACTTGGTGGAGGTGTTTGTATTTATACTGAATTTTTAAAATAGTTGCAATATGAAACCTTTTTTGTGTCTTGCTTTATTATTATTATTATTATTATTATTATTATTATTATTCTGGTAGAGTGTGGGGGTTTGTTTTTTAATGTAACTTTATAAAATGTGGGGATAGGCAAAACTGATTGAATTTCAGTTCACACCAAAAACTAATTTGAAAAATTAATATGAAATACAGTCATTGAGTCACAGAGTTTAAGACCAGACAGGATGACCGGATCCTCTAGACTGAGCTCCTTAAGAGGAGATTGAATAGAAATAATCTCTCAATCTTTACTGTTTTATTGATGATAAAGAGAAATAAAACATTTACCAACACTTACCAAAAATATGTATTTATTTCTCTTTAAATTTTAGACAAACGAGATCAAGAAATAAGTAAGTGGCATTATCATTCCTCTGACAAGATACTTTTAGTACCAATTTGGATCCTCATGAGGGAGTTTGTTTAATTGTGGTGGAGGTGTTTGTTTTAAAATTGAACATTTAAAATATTTGCAATATGAAAACCTTTATTGTGGGTTTTCTTTCTTTACTACTAGTAGTAGTAGTATTTTGGCAGATTTACGGGGTTGCTTTTTTAATATACCTTTATAAAATGTGGTGAAAGATGAAACTGGAAGAATTTCAGTTCACAACAAAAACTTATTTGAAAAATTGTTAAGCAATAGAGGTGTAGTTTAAGATTAGAAGGGATGACCAAATCCTTTAGTTTGTCCTCCTTAAAAGGACAATAGAAGTAATTTCTCAGCCTTTACTGTCGTACTGCTGATAAAAAGAAATAAAAGATAAGAAAAGGGAAATACCTGGTGACCCATCTGTGCCTAGGGCAGCCACCTGCAAATTCCAAGGTCAGGAATGCAGGCTGCAAAAGGAGAGCAGATTCTCCCAGACTGGCGGGTGACACTGCAGTTAGATTCCCCAACCAGTTATTAACAGTGCTTCTGATCCCCCGCACTGATTATCATGAAGCTACAATAGGAAACACACAGCCCCCTTTATTGCATTTCAGTCTCTGGCCCCCAATTAGCAACTAGGTCCAGTAAAGAGAGAAGTTATTAAAACTCTATTCCCTTTACCAAAATGTTCTCCTGACCCCCAAATGGTCAGGCACATTATCAAATCAATATAAGTTTGGATCTTACCTGAAATACCAGGCTGCCAGCCAATCCTTCAGTAACTAACACTAAAGGTTTATTTAAATGGAAAGAAATGATAAGAGAGATGATAAATGGCCAAAGCAATCAGATACATAAAAATGACTTAAAAGTCCATATATATTAGATTCTGAGTAGAACTGTGGAATTGCAGGTTTGTACAGTCCCTCTGTTATACCTCCAGTACCTGGATGGGTCTCGGTCCTTTGTTTCACAGCTTACGTGGTAGATGAGTTGATCCAGAGGTTGGAAGCAGGAATGAAGACAGGATGGGGATGGTGCAGCTGCCTTTTATGTCCCTTTGCCATGAGTCTTGACCCAAACACAGCCACACAGCACATGGCATGGAAAAGATTCAGAGTCCCCTGTCTACAGGAATGTTCTTACATGTCCTGGTGACTCATAAGGTGTAGCCCCTGGGTTCTTTCACTGGGCTCTTTGCACCTGTGAGTTCCCTTGATGGGCCATTAAACAGGCTTAGTGCTGCTGCCATCCTGTCTGGGGTGTCACCCAGAAACCCAGCACAAGTGTGAAATACAAATATACCAGACATCTTTAGAACTCATAATACAAAACTGAGACATACATAGAAACGTGCTTAACAATCTCAGCCAATCATGACTTTTCCATTGGTACTTGACATGGCATATCTTGTATGAATTATTGTCATTTAGCAATATGGATATCAATAATATTATAAATGGTCACCCCTAATCTAGACATCATCACACACCTAACAAACAATACATGTATTTCTGTTTATTCTCTAGGGAAACGAGATATAGAAATTGGTAAGTGTCATTGTCCTTCCTCTGACAAGAATTTCGTTTGTACCAAACTGGATCCTCATGTGGGAGTTTGTTTAATTGGTGTCAAATTGTTTTAAATTCCACCTTTATAATTTTGTTGCAATATTTAACCTGTTTTTGTTTGCTTGTGTGCTTGCTTTTCATTATTACTGTTTCTTTGGTTGGAGGGTTAGTGTAAACTTAAAAAATGTGGGGAGACTCAAACCTGGATAGATTTCACACCAAAATCTAATTTGAATTACTGATAAGCAATAGAGTCACAGAGTGTAAAACCAGAAGGGATCATTAGATCCTCTATCGTCTGATGTCCTGAAGAGGAGATTGATTTATCTCAGCCTTCACTGTCATATTGATTATATAGCCTGAGTTTAAAGGAGCAGCAAACTTGAGTCAGAGTTTTTGTGCTAGAGCAATAAACAGCTTTGGGGCAGCAGCCAGGTAAGATCCTGGGCTAACTCTGCAGTGAAGATACACTCTGGGAGAGAGAGACTCATGTAGGTCAGTGGAGGTTCTGATGATTTATATGACAGGATACTTCTGGAAAACTTATCACTTTATTTTCCCTCATTGTAATAGTTTGTACAATATTGAACCATGAAATACTTGTTAAGATCAGCTCTCATCTCTAATGATGTGCTTGGTTTTAGGGTGGAGAAAACATGTGGCACCTATAGAAGAAGGTAATTAACGATAGTATTTTATCAGTGTCTATATATCAGCTCCCATGAGACAAGGTTCTGCTTTTTTTCCTTGAATGTGGCAGTGGACGTGTTAGTTCATTCCCCAGCATCCTGCATTTCACAGCACAGCATGAGGTGAGGCAGGGCTGTGATTGTGTCCTAGAACACCACAATGATCTGTAGCATATTGCAGCTACTCTTCCTGCCTCTCTACTGCCTACATGGGCTCTGCATCATACAGAGATTTCTGAGAGCAGCTTCCACTCATTGCACAGAGCCAGTGGGAAATGCAGTTCCATAACCTCTAGCCCAGGGGGAGTTTGATTTCTCTCCATGTTCTCATGGCCTATATCCAATGCCGCTCTGATTCTTCCTTCATCTTTTCTATGGAGGAAGCCAGTAGCTCTGCAGTGACCTCATATAGATTTGGTGAGCAGGGAGTGTGTCTGTGGGTGATCCTTGCTCTAATCTCAAGCAGAGGGACAGAGCTTTGATCACAGACAGAGGCTATAATATACAGATCCAGGGAGCTCTTGTGATCAGGCTGCTAAACTAGGATGCAGCAGAATAAAACCAGCACAGACAGGCTCTGCAACCTGGGATCTTGTTTCTTTTCTCTTCTCTCCAACTACCATGATACCAGAATTCTCCTGTCCCTGTTAAACAGGACATCGCTTCAGTCTCCCATCACTAGCATGGCCCTCGCTTTCTTTCCACCAGCCACCTACTCCACAGCTCCAGCCACACATAGCATCTTCCTCATTCAACTAGGAGCCCTTCCCCTGTGTTAACCCCTCCCTCATGCTCATGTACTTTTCTGTTGCAACTGCTGCTGAGCAGTGCAGTTCTGGGCATGTTCAATCCT
>ML681210.1:2219-16809 GCA_007922225.1 Emydura subglobosa
CCGCCCCTCCCCCGCTCCTGCTCTCCTTCCCCTCAAGTTCGCTCCCATGGGCAGATGGGCCCTGACTCCCCTTAATGGGCAACAACCCCTCCCCCAGCAATTAATGGGGATCCAGGTTAATTTCCCTTTCATCCCGTGACCAGCCCCTGCCCCGGCCCTGACTCTGTGACTCTCTCCCCAGTGGACGTGACTCTGGATCCAGACACGGCAAATCCCTGGCTCGTCCTGTCTGAGGATCGGAAACGTGTGAGAGACGGAGACACACGCCAGGATCTGCCCAACAATCCTGAGAGATTTGATACTCGTCTCTGTGTGCTGGGCGCTGAGGGGTTCACTGGCGGGAGGCGTTACTGGGAGGTGGAGGTGGGAGACAAGACTAGATGGAACCTGGGGGTTTGTAGGGAATCTGTGAGCAGGAAGGGGAAGGTCACACCCACACCTAGGAATGGATACTGGGCCGTGTGGCTGTGGTATGGTGAATACACGGCCCGCACCTCCCCCTTGACCCCGCTCCCCGTGAGCGTCAGGCCCAGCCGGGTGGGGATTTTCCTGGACTATGAGGCGGGCGAGGTCTCATTTTACAATGTCACTGACAGGTCCCAGCTCTTCACTTTCACTGACACCTTCTCCGGGACGCTTCGCCCTTATTTCAGTCCTGGTCTCAGTGCTGGGGGTGAAAACGTGGCTCCCCTGATCATCTGCCCGGTCCCAGCCCAGGCCGGAGGGAATCTCTGTCCCTGACAGCGACACCCGCGGCAGAGACTGTCCCCTCCCAGCGCTGAGCAGCCCCCAGGCCTGTGCCCAGGGGAGGGGCTAAAGGGCATCAGCAGAGAAAGGGGTGGAGGGAGCCGGCAGCTGGGCTGTGTGGCAGGGCTGGGGGTGTCTGGTTTTGGTGGGTGCAGTGTCAGGGGTGGAGGCTGAAGGTGAGGTGGGGAGGGGGCTGCAGCAGCAGGAAGGGAAGAGCCCAGCTGACATGAGGAAAACTTTGGGGGGGATGTTCTGAGGGGGGAGGGGAAAGAGGCCCAAGGAAGAAGAACCCCTGGCAGAAATGAGCTGGGAGGAGGAGCCCAGTGAGTGCGACAGAACCAGTGAATGGAGGGGAAGGTCCCGGCATTTCCTGCCCTGGGGGAGTCTCTGCCCATGGTGGGGAGTGAAACGCCCGGGCCCTGCTGTACGGGCCGCTCTGTGCTGCAGCTTTAACCTGTGGGGGGAGCTGGTCCCAGCAGGATGGGGGGTGGGTGAGGGTGGGGAGAGCTGGGGGAGTGGATTCAGTAGCTGGGCCCGGGGAAGGGGGGTGAGAGCCCAGCCCCAGGGCTGTGCGAGGGAGGGGCCATGTTACCTAGCAGCTCTGTGTTCTTGGGGAACCAAGGCGCAAAACCCCAATTGCTCACCTGAATACCCCCCCACCACCACCACCTGGCAGGCTGCTTGAACCAGAAATCAAAGACATTCTCAATATGAAAAGGCAGGGGACACAACTGAAACCCTCCCATCTAGGGTGAGACAACTCCACATGCCTCATAAGCATCTCAGTTAGCACATGAATGGAGAACAGAAGCTTCATCTACATCGAAGATGGAACACGCACTGAACTCTGGGATTGGTACAGCAAGGAACGCACTGAACTCTGGGATTGCTGAAGCAGGGAAGCACTGCATGTTGGGAAATCCCTGCTCTTGATGTAAATGAACTAACACCTGCACACATCCAGCTCCGCAGTTATCAGACCATTCTAGGTATTGATATGCAAAACACTATATCCTGGTTGCATTGTGAGCTCTCTCTGAAGGAAGGATGCCCTTCCAAGAATGATCAGCTCCTTTTGTATCCATAAACAAACCTGGGATCTACAAAAACCCCCTATCAGAAATCAAACAGTTGTTCTGATGCTTGGATCCAAACTCTGCATCAGTTCCACTGTAACCTGTCTTCTCTTCCTGACTGATCGTGTTGGGGGCTCTGCCAGACTCAAAGCACTCCAGACCCTGAACTGACAAGCCTGTTCCTGGGAACCTCTAAACTGCATGGAGTGGTGAGATCAACCCCCTCTTCCTTTCCCCAACACAACTGCTCTCTCTCTCTCTCTCTCTCTCTTAGTCCAGGTATAACTTTCTACTTTTGTAATCAAACCTGGGCTAGCTTTCTCCAATACCCCAACTGTAACTGTGTAGTATTGTAAGCATTTGATTGTTTTTCTCTCCTGGTATGGTATTACTATTAGTATCATAAGTTTTATATACCTAGCAATAAAATAACTGTTATAATCAAGCTGGTTGCCACTTTCTCTCTTTCTCTCCCCAAACTTTATGTTCTTCCTTTGTGTCCTTGGTCCCTATCTTGCTCTGTAGTAACACTTCTCTTACCTAAGCCAAAGATCTCTGGAGTGCCCAAAAATCCTATGGGGTTTGCTCATCAAGGGGGTTATTGCTAGAACAATTGTGGTGTAAAGGGGCATATGAAGGGGACAGCCAGGAAGTGCTACTCTGCCTAGCCTATGGGGTCCAGGGGCAAATGAGGGTGCAGCTCAAGTGCTGTTTGACCCAGCCTGATTGATTCCAAGGGGCAATTAAGGGGAGTAGCCAAAAAGGTGCTGTTTGGACCCAGCCTGCTCTATTCTGGTGTGTTGCAGAGGGGCATATAAGGGTAGCCACTGAGAGTGTGGTGTCACCCAGCCTGCTGAGTTCAGGGACATATAAGGGGTCAGCTGAGAATGCTGATAGCCCGGTCTGCTCAGACGCAATAAGTTGAGCTGAACTGTGTGTGTGTGTGTGCGTATCAGTGGGGGGTTGTGCTGGAGGAACCCAGCCCTGAAAACCTTAGGTCCTGCAGGATACCTCCATTGGGAGGGGGCTTGTAGCCCTATGAACACACAAGTAACACAAGCAGTACATTAGTAGAATCATACCCCTAGAATCACACCCCCTTCCAGGAAGGTAACCCTAATAAATGAGCATACCCCAAGGTGAAGGGCAAACCTGGTAACAGCCAGGCTGGGCGAATAGGATCTGTTCACAGGAAGGAGCCCAGGCAGCTTTTCCCCCTGCTGCCCATGTATTTGCTCCATCCCGGTGCAGTGCGACAAACGGCTCCCGACAAACGGCTCCCGGCACAGGGTGATCCCACTAGGAAATGCGGTACACTGACTCACAGTGGGTTTATTTGCTTGCTATATCTGCTGATGGATATTGAGGCCCTGTCATGATATGTTCACCCGCAGCCACTAAATGTTATGTATTGAGTTCCAAACAGGAAAACTGGTAAACAAGAGACAAAGCTGAAACATGAGCTGTGTTTAAGGCTGTTAGTTGGTAGCTGGTTTTTGTTTAAAAAAAAAAAGGCCTTCTGGTTCTAAGGTGAGAAGAGCAGCCCTTTCTATTCTATTGTGCATGTTAATTTACCTAACTGGGCATCTATTGACATTGAAATTAAATAAAGATGATCAACATTTTTCTAAATTTGGATGGAAGTTTTTGCAAAGATTGTTGCTGATTTTGATCCGGAATAGAGTGGATGGATGATTTGGATGAAAAAAAAATTGCAAGAAAGGTTCTGCATTTTCCAACCAGCTGAAAAAATGAATAGGAAGGCTGTTAAGATCTACATGGTCCAATAACAAAGGAACTTAGACGTTGTGATGAAGTGGAGATATTCTTGGGGTTTTCTTGGAGTTCTGCGTGTGTGCCTCAGTTTACCCCATATGTTACTCATGTATTCCAGTGATGGGATCTGGGTGTGTGATCATTGCAGAGGCCAGTAGAGGGCGGATGGGGCTTTCCCAGACACAGGTCCACAGACCAGACCTCTCTGCCCTATGGGTCAACCAGCTGTAACAAGTTGCATCAGGCAGAGACAAGGAGGAGTGGCCACCTTGGCTGGGAAGGAGACCAAGGACTGGAGGGGGGACAAGGGGATGGGTCTGGGGGCATGGCTGACTGAAAGGGCCAGTCCATCCCCCATAAGGAGGCTTGGGAGCAGGGCCTGAGCATGGGCTCTGAGTCTCCCTAGTTGGTTACTGCTGTAACTTCGAATTCATCTGCTAACAAAATCTTTTTATGCTGTGACCCTGAGAACTAAAAAACCCTTCCGACTTCCACACTGGCTGTGGATCGCTTCTGACTGCAAGGTGGGGTGCATGGCCCCTTTGGGCGCATGTAAGGGCTCCCCAGGGTCCCATCCAGGGGGACCCCCGGAGGGAGCAGGGGAGCTGAACCCTCTGAGGCCAGATTCAGGAGGCAGCTGCACTGGTGTGTGGAGACTGGGGGAAGGGGGGGCGCGGGAGACAGACTCCGAGCAATAGTGTCCTGACTGGCTTTGCCTAAGTGGTTGCAGACCAGAGCACTGTCCCTGTGCAACGCCATCACAGATATAAACAGGAAAAATAGAAGAGCAGGAATTTAGAGGAAAATCAGGGAAAATCTTAATATAAAGCCTTTGGGGGGAAATGTACTTTTTCAAAGAAGCAGCAGCAGCAGCAGCATGGCATTTCCAGTGCCCTAATTTCCCACCACTGATGTGGATGCAACAGCAGCAGAAAAAGGAAACTTACAGGTGAGATGTGGAGGAAAGTTTACCCAAAACTGCTAGAAATCCAGGATTACTGCGGATGCTACAACCCCCCTTAGAAATTCGATCTCCTTAATATCACTGCAGAGAATCCGTGGCCAAGCAGCGATCACAGCACAGCTAAACGGGTGGAGAAGGGCTGTAACGGTAACATGAGCCCTGAATGTGTTTGTTTCTGGGGGTACGGGCTGCATGGGCCCGTCCCTTTAAAGCCACTCTATCGCCATCACCCACAGGGAGCCCTGAGCAAATCGCTGCTTGAACATAGTCCGGTACAGGGCCGCTGATGAAATGTGTCTAGTTCTTTTTCACAGGCCAGGCCCTGGAGAAATGTTAATTGACCAGCCCCGTGAGCTCGCTCTGCGGTAGATGAGCCATTGCTTCTGTGTCGGACACAGAGAGACTCAGGTGCGGAGCAGTTAGGGCTGAATTCAGGAGCCTGAAGCTTGGCACATAAATCAGTGTCGTAGCGGCTTAGCCAAGCTCCGCCCAAGGCTCGGCACAGACCCGGCTCCCCGGTGTAACCGCTGTGTAACCGCTCGCTGAGTCACCTGGCCCCGCGCGAACCGAACCACCGAGCGTCCCCGGCGGTGCCCCCGCCTGGCCCCGTGGGGCTGCCCGACACCGAGCACAGGGAGAGGACAGAGACGGGGGTTGGGTTCGTGGTCCCGGCTCCCCGCCTCCGCCACAGGCTGCGATGGGGTTTTGGCATATGAGGAAATTCTTTAGTGCTGGGGGAAGCGGCCTGACGGTGCCGGCTCCTCGCGGGTCACCGCCGATGGAGCCGCACCGCCGCTGGCGCCCGAGATGTTCAGGGAAAAGCCGATCCGCAGCCCGAGTCCGGAAACGGGCGGAGCAGGAGAGACACGATCTCCCTGGCAGAGCCTAAGGCGGCGGGCGGTGAAATGAGCGGTGCGGTCGGCAGGGAAAGAAGCGATGCGCCGGGCTGTGAAATGTCCGGCCCGGTAATGGCGCGTCTCCAAACGCAGCAGAATTTCCTCCTCTGCAAAACTCAATGGCGGGGCGGGATGCGGAGCTCGGAGAAATGAACCCTGCGATGGCGGGTGAAGGGAGCGACGTCTGGGGCATTGTGAGAACAAGTGACGTGAACTGTGGGATCGGTGTGAAAATCAACGATGCGTCGGGCGGTGAAAAGCACCAGAACCAGAATCACCTTCGCTGAACGTCAGTGTCAGATCTGGCCGGACACAGGGTCTGGACGGCTGCGGATCCACTCAGACCTGCGGCGGCACCGCCGCGGAGCAGCGGGAGCGGGTTATTCTCGGCGAGGAATGACGCTGCTGGCAATCTGCAGTGCAAACGCTGCGCACCTACGAGCAGCCGCAGACTAGAAGTGCAGCTCGCGGCTCGCAGCTTCGCCCGGCGCGTTCCCGGAAGGAGCCGAGGTAGGTTTACACGGTGTCTGTGTCCGGGGGAGTCGCTCCTGCGCCCTGAGAGCGCCCTGCCCGGCGCCGCGGCATTTATCCCGGGCACCACCCGCCGCTGGGTCTGAATCGAGCCAAGCTCCGCCCGGAGCTAGGCACAGAACCGGCTCCCCGGGAACTGGCCTGGAACTGCTCTGCCCGATGAATAACCCGACCGCCCTCCCCGCCGCTCGCCGCAGCAGGAAGCGGCCATGCAACGGCAGCAGCCCGGCTCCGTGGGGCTGCCAGACACAGGGAACCGGCAGAGGAGAGATGCGGGGTCGGATTCTTGCTGACGGGTCCTAGCGCCCTGCCACCGGCTGCGATGAGCGTGTGTCCGTGTGTGTGTGTGTTCGTGTGTGTGTGTCTGTGTGTGTGTGTGTCTGTGTGTGTGTGTGTGGGGGGGGGGGGGGGGGGTGCATATGAGGAAATGCTTTTCTATTTGGGGCAGTGACCACACGGCGCTGGCTCCTCGCACGTCACAGCCGATGGAGCCGCACCGCGCAGCAAATCTCACCACCCGCTATCGCCCGAAACCTGAGGGAAAAGCCGATCTCCAGCCCGGGGCCGGAGAAGCTCGGAGCAGGGCGTGCTCCGCCGGGATCAGGCACCTCCGGGGGGGCGGGCGGCAGGTTTGCGGGGCTGGCCCCTGCCCCCTGTGCAGATCGTCTGAATCCGGCCAGCTTCTTTCCGAGCTGAACACCTGCCCCGCCTCTCCCGCCGCCGGGGCCCTGAGCCCTCGATTGCTGCTCCGAGAGCCGGAGCCCAGGAGCCCAGAGCCCAGCTCGCAGCTCGCCCAGCTGCTTCCCGTCGAGCGGTGGAGCCACGTGCGAGCTGTGCTGTGCGGTGAGACGGGCGGGGAAATGCAGCATCTGCAGTGCCATGAGCCGCGGGAGATTGACGGTGTCCGTGTCCGGCGGAATCTCCCCCTGCGCACGGAGAGCCCCTGCCCGCCGCCGCCACGTTTATCCCGGGCCACACCCGCCTCTCGCTCGGAAAAGTGCCCAGCGGCACCCACGCCTAGGCACAGAACCGGCTCCGCGGCAGCTGCTCGGGACTTGCTCGCTGACTGGCCCGGCCCTGCGCTCTGGCTCCGCGAAGCACCGACCTCCCCTGCGATGGAGCAGCCTGGCTCCGCGGGGCTCCCCACACCGAGAACGGGGAGAGAGAACGGGGGGTTCATGCTGCGGGGCCTCGCGCTCTGCCGCTGGCCGCGCGGACGTTCTGCACACGAGGCAGTTCCTTGGTGCGGGGAGAAGGACTGGCTGTGCTGTGCGCTCGGGTGGCAGAGTCGCGCCAGCCCCGGATTGGCTCCAGACCTTCAATACCCACCTCCCAGGGTGGGGCCTGGGAGCGCTGCGTCTATCTAAGGGCACAAGCCAGGAGCGTCTCTCTCCTCCGGGTGTTGCCCTGGTTTAGTCCCTCTGTGGACCTGGGCCTTACAGCTGTGCAACCGCCAGTGAAAACATGGGGCTGCGCAGACGTGAACAAAGCAGCGGGGGGAGGGGCTGGGGGGGGGAGGTTTCCTGGGGGAGGGTGTCATTTGGGGAAACAATTGTCTCGCAGCTTGTACATGGGGCCCATTTCATAGAATTGCTGGGCATTAATAAGCCTCAATCCTCCAAGGCGAGTTGTTAAAATCTCATTTGAATGCACAGCTCCAGTGTGAACCTTCACACTCTCGAGTCCCCCTTTGTCTCAAGTCCGTTGTGTGAGCGTCGAGTTTGCAGCCAATCCAGTTTCGCTCAATGGAGCATCTCAAAGAGCTGACGGTGTCTTCACACAGAACAGCGCAGTCCGCTTCCCTCGAATATGAGACGTGGGTGGAAGGTGCGAGATGCCTGAGAGAGGCGCTCCACGCTTGGGAGCTTCCTTAGACGCAGCTGGGAGCTTCCTTTGACGCGGCGTTCTCAGGCGTCTCCCCAGTAGAAGGGGAATTTAATGTCTCAAGCCAATCAGGGGACACCCACGGCTGGGGAAAAGCAGCTAAATTCCATTTTCAAAAGGGAATCCGGCTCTGAGGAGCACGTGACACCCCAGGGGTTCTTTGGGAAGGAATTCACCCGATCCCTGACCGGTTCACGGACGGGACCCAGCAGTGCCCACCTGAGCTGAACATCACCTGCTGGAATGAGCTGGTCTCTGAGATGAACGTGAACGGGAGAGAAGAGACAGATCCTCTAAAGGATCAATAGGATACAGAGCCAGGGCTTGGATCAGTGTCTTGGTTCCTTTGATTTGGAGGAGACTGAATGATGAGCACACTTCTCTGATGGGCCAGTGCTCAGCGAGAGTTCGTCCATGTGCCGCAGGGACCTTCCTACAAAGGCAGTAACAGAATGTTTCTAAACAAAGCGATTCACGCGGGCTGTTGGACGGAGACATGCGGGTGTTTCCAGATGTACCTGCTAGGGATAACAGGGAGTTGTCAGCTGTCGAGCACCAAAGTCCAGATCTGCAAAGCAATTTAGCTGCCTAAAGTATAAATTAGGCACCGCTGCGATCCACAAACCCCTGCTGGGCTCGGCTGTCAGCTCACCCCGTAGGTGCTACACTCACTCAGCGTCTACGCTGTCCCTGTCCGAGTTCTCCAGCTGCTAACGTCCTACCTCTGAGCACTCGCCCTGCTGCCTCCCAGGTGACTTTCAGCCCAGTGGTTCGGGCAGTCCCCTAGGATGTGGGAGACCGAGGTTGAAGCCCCCTTTCCCACTGATGGGAAGCAGGGATTTGAACAGGTTTCCCACACCTCTCGGGAAGCGCTGGGACCACTGAGCTAGGGACTGTAGAAATTTCAGCTAGGCTGGGCCTACTTATAAAATTAAGCTACCAAATATTAATACATTGCACATTGCAGAGTATGTGAAATGGGGGCTGGAGTCCCTTCTGAAAAGGAGTGGTTGTTTCTCATTGCAACACACCCATGCTGTCTTTCCATTCTCAAAGTATGTCTGGTATTTCATTAAGATAGCTGTTTATTAATTGCCTCTCTTGTCTGGACCATCTTCCCTAATGAACTTATCCTCCTGGGAGTAACTCATCTATGCAGTAAACAGAAATGTGTTAAATGCAGGGCGTGCTAGACCTCCATGGCTCCAGACCTTTCAAAATACCTTATGATCAAAGCCCATGGCTGGATGCCACCCCAGGTATTGCTCAATTTAATCACAACAACCCCCTTTGTTTGAAGGGTGGAACACTGAAACTAAACACCACATCTAGGTGGCTAGCACCTTTTCACTAAGTAAAGCACATGGGTCTCTCCCTCTTGTATTGTTCTCTGAAATTCCTGTGTTTACTCATGTAAATTACCAGAATGCTTTGAAAAACATTGGATTTAAGAATATAAAAGAGAAGCAATGGAAATAAGCAAGGCAGGCAAGCTTGAAGAGTGAAGAGCCTGGACAAGAAGCTGACAAGAACTGCCATCTTGCCCAGCTGTCTTCTGAGACCACGGTTCCAGGCTCTCAGGGGAAGCTGCTAAGAAACCATCACTGCCTCTTGCCTGCACTGGTGAGGATAATTGCTTTTGCAGCTAAAATATACTGGACTTTTGGTTTGGGGGCTCATTTTATACGAACAAGAGTCGTGTCAGTTCCTGAGCACACGAATAGCAGATCCCAGTCTGTGAGTTAACACCTCTGAACTGATCATTGTTCAGTGCTCCTAGAACAGACGTTCGGGATGCACAATGTGCTGCTGTAAATGTCTGCAAAATTCACCTCAGTCTTTAGACATGGCAACACAGCCCATGTTTCATGATTGCATCCAAAACACTCTAAAGAGCCGTCACTTCTCATGCCCGCTGGCTAGACAGAAATGTCACCATTGCTCAGCAGAGGGCAGCGTATATACACTGCAGAGATTGCAGCCATGTGAGCCCAACCTGTGATCCTCCTCCTACTCCACTGAATTTGATGTAATGACTTGTGGTGTAAGGGGCTGCTCAGATGCGTGGGGGGTTCGCAATCTGGACTTTCTGACCTCACCCCTCATTCTGATTTGGCCTCAGGCACAAAAAACGTTCAGTGACAGGAATGAAAAGACAGGCCTTTATCCACAGAACCGAGCACCAGGGTGGCAGCGTAATCCACACCGAATGCAGAAGGATGCTCTGCGCACGGCTGGCTGATACGTGTAACACGCTCTGAGGGGCAGAGCAGTTCCAGAGTGGCCTGTGCCGCCTGCCCACACGTGGCCCATTGGGATTCACTCGTGTTACCGATCTGCAGCCTGCGCTTGTGTGTGGAATGAACAGCTGTCTGCCCGGGGGCTGCAGCCGTGACAGAGCTGGTTCATTTGCAGGTGCTAGGAGTTCAGTAGGGTCCCCCCACTCCCTGGCCTGTGGGATAATTAAACCAGTGCAAACGCCTCTGGGGACATGCTTACTTCAGTTTAAGGCAGCTTTTTTGGGGGGGTTTAGTGCGAGTGAATTAGGAACAGGTTTAAGCTAAGTTGAATGAAGGGCTCCCACTCAGGGGTTAAACGAACCAGTGCAAGTTTGTGTGTAGAAACCCAACACCACGTGCAGTTTGCCCTACATCCTAGCGCCCCCGGCTGCAGACTCTCTGCTGCCCCGACAGATTCCTGCTCCCCTCGTGCTGTAGCAGACACAGACTTGGCTGAATGCTGCTCCCGTCCACGGCCCCAGCTAGAGAGCAGGGACTGGCTGTGTAACTGACAGCGACTCTGGAGTCTGTGGGCCTTGGGGCCCATCTCATCACCCTGTAGAGACCATTGGGCCTTAGCAGGGGGCCAGAGACTCCCCTGAGCTACGGGGACAGGTGCCTGTGAACTGAGAGCCTGGAGCCAGGTTCTGGGCTGCTTGTGCTTCTCTTTCCCGGTGAAAGAGCCGACAATGCGCAGTGATGCTGAACCCAGGTCAGGGCTTGTGGGAAAGTCAGGGAGGGCTGGATTTATCGGTGGGATTTAGGGCCTAGATTCACAGAGGCACTTGGGCACCGAGAAGAGTCCCTGGAGCAGACTGCAATCCTCCGAGCTGCCGGGCAGAGCCCAGGCTCCTTATACAGTGCATGGGGCCGGAGGGACGGGCCAAGCAAACTGTGATCCACAAAAGCCAGCACGCTGGGCAGGGGCCACCTAAGCCACCCCATGGAGATGCTGATGAGGGGTGTGCGCTACGGCTCCTCTCACAGAGATAGGCGCCTATGTCTGCTAGTGCTGCTCAGCTGTCAGCCCTCTTGGGAGTCAGGCAGCTAAGAAGCCGGGGAAGGGGGGAGAAGGCAGATCTCCCGTATAAGCTTTAGCCCAGGGATTAGGGCACCTACCTGGGTGGTGACAGGCCCCTGCTTCAAGCTCCCCTCTGCCTGATGAGGAGAAAAGATTGTCACAGGGATTTGCTACCTCTAAGCAGAGTCTCTGACCACTGGGCTACAGGATATTCTGCTGTGGGAGTCTCTCCCAGTGAAGCTGTCGCACTCTGGATAACTAATTAACGAGCCACTGGAGCAGGGGGGTTGGACCCTCAGGCTCCTAGATCGTAGCTGAGCACCCTAACCCCGCTCTCTAGCGTTACTCTCATGCATATGCCCTCCCTGCCTCCGGCCCAGTGACTCTTCAGTTATTTATCCCGAAAGCAACAACTTCACCACCAGAGCCTGAGGAAGACCCACATTAGAATATCCTATGCCCCAGCGGTTAGAGCACACCCCTGTGTGTTCAAATCCCTTTGCCTCGTCAGGTGTAATGATGTTATTGCTGACTGCAAAAAGGTAACATGTTGTGCTGGAAGTTGTGTGGTAAATATACACAAAACTGTAAAAGAAGCCTTTCTTCTGGGAGGACCATGAAACAGAGAGACACAAAACAACATGACTTAAAAACTGCATAAACAGCAAAAAATGCAGAAATTGTGTAAACTGAAGCTTGCGCATGCATAATGTATGGGTTACATAAAACCCATAGGTTTGATGTGCTAAAAGCTGATTGGAGAAAAGTTAAGTGATGCAGATTGTGGAAATTCATAAAAATCCAAGTGAAGAAGGCCCAGAGCAGAGAAACACCAGACCAGAAATTGAAGGAGGGACTGAAGGACCAGACCAAGGGATCAGGGGAAGTGACGACCATCATCAAGTACAGGAGAACTTCCTGGGGCCTTGGCATGTGGTAACTTGGTCCTCTACCTATTCCATCTTGTCTGGTATATTTCCTGGCATAAATGGATGTTCAGATATTGTCAGTGACAATAATTCTGTCTGAAATTGTACAAATCAAGGCAAAAATTGATTAAACTTAAATTGGGTGGACTTGTGACTCAGTTTCCCACTTTAAATCCCTACACTGAGGATATTATAATGTGACCCAAATGATGAAATGACAATGCACAGATAACGTTAAAAGACAGGCAGTGGCCAGCTGAGATCAACCAGTCAACTTTAACTCGGTGCCTGTGTAGCAGCAATTTTGCATGCAGGGCAAGTGTCATAAACCACCTGAAATCCTGTGATGCTGTCATATATGACTTGTCAGGAGGAGGATTTGCACGATAACTTTAAGGAATCTTCCAGCTAATAAATCCACTTTGTTTACCAAAATGTGGTTCCTTTCCTTCCCCTGCAGTAGCAACAGTCCCTACTGGATCCTCCTTTCTTCCAGGGCTTTAACATCAGCTCCCTCAGGTTCTCCTACCCCTGCACATGCCAGAACGTCAGCCCCGCTGGGACTTTCTCTGCTAACACACACCTTACACCTTCTCTTCTTCCCTGCTGCTGCCAAAAATGCCAGGTGACTCAAAGCAGGGACCTACATACCACCCCAAGATCCCATCATGAACATGAGGAGGGGGATACACTGCTGTTGCTCGTGTTGCTGATGCTATGGAGACCCTGAGGCCTGGCACCATCCTCAAATTTAACATCAATGCCAGGATGATGTATAGACCTGCAGAGAGGGACCCTCTGTTCCTGATACCAAGACTCGGAGGCTTGGCTCCCTCCTCCAGAGTAACAGGAATGCCAGGCTGCTATCTAGCCCTCCAGGAAGGGAAATTGCTGCTGATGCAGAGACTTTGAGGCCTAGATCCATTCCCTAAATATAATCCTTGCCTACCCAGTCCCAGTTTCCACTTCTCAGGTTTCTTATCCCAGTCCCAGTCTCCTTACTTAGCCAGTCCCAGTTCCCCTCTCCTGGTTCCTCATCCAATCTGTCTATTACATTCCCCCACTGCCTCCCACTCCCAGTGTCTCTTCTGAGGCGCCTCATCCTACCTGAGTCTGCCTCCTCACCTCCACCCTGGCTCCTGTCCCAGTTCTCCACCCACATCCCTGCTCCTTGTCAGATCTGGCTCTTTCTGCCACTGGTTCCCAGTCCCAGCCTTGTTTCCCAGCCAGTCCCAGTTTCCTCCCCCTGCCCAGCTTGTCATCTGATCTCAGTGTCTGTCCCCTCCACCCCCCGCCAACTGTTGCCCAGCTCCCACTTCCCATTCCCACTCCCAGTCTCCCCAACTCAGCTCCCAGTCACAGTCTCTTTGCCTAACCATTCCCAGCCTGGCTCCCAGTCTCCTTGCCCAGCCACTCCTAGTCTCCCCACTCAAACTCCCAATCACAGTTTCTCTTCCCTCACTAGCCTCCTCAATCTACTCCTTTCCTCCCTTCAGTCTGCCTTTCATCCCTTCTGCATTCAAATCAGATGGCTTACCCCTTCTTGCTGCCTCAGTGCCAGCAGGGGATCATTGAGAGCATTGTAGAGACGGGCTCCCCATTCTCAGTTCAAGTGCTTGGCCCAGGCCGGGTCCTGAGCAGCTGGGAGCAACCGTTGCAGGGAAAGTCCTTCTGAGCCCCTGGGCTGGAGCAAGCTCAATCGCTGTGTGGGGAGAGATGGCATGTATGCAGCCTGGTCAGCACCGAGAGTTGTAAGGGGCTGGAACAAGCTCAATGAGGATGGCAGCTTCAGAGATTTTAGCTGTTAAGTTCTAGCAAGTCTCTACTGTGCATGTTTGAACTGCAATTTTTCAAAGGTTTCTAACTTAGTCAAATTTGGGTGAATTTTCAGAGGGGCAGCAAAAGGCACATCCCTGGCATAAAGTCCACTCTACTGCCAATTTTCCAGTCCCTATTCCTAAGTATAGGGGCACTAGAGCTGTTCAAAGAAAAGGTTTCAAAATTTTTCAAACGCAGGCGAAACAATGCACTTTTTCTTCTTGGAAACAGCTAAACCATTTTGTCTGAAATTTCCCAAAAACAGTTAGCCTGAGGCAGACACCCAGCAGCAAACATTTCAGCCCAAATCGTTGGAGTTTGGCAAAGTGATTTGTAATTGAAAACAGGGTCTTAGAATGGCAAATGTTGGGCAACCTTACTAAAAGGTGGGACTGCCAGCCTTGCCTAGGATAACGTCATCCTATCCATCCCCCTTTCTGCATTGTTGGTCAGCCTTCTCCATAATGATGTGCTCCCCATAGCTCATGGTTTCTTGAAGGATGTCTTTTATAATGGCAGAGCTATGATTCTGGTAAACAGAAGATGGCTAATTTCTGACTGTACATTTTCAAAGTTATTTTTTAAACGGCAGAGGAATTAAAATCAGCTATAAAATAACTGAGGGGATTTGCCTGGAATAAATATAACAGAAACAGCTCCATGTTGAAT
>VOCO01038736.1:0-60905 GCA_007922225.1 Emydura subglobosa
TAACAGCATTAACCAACAAATGTAAATAAATTACAGGGAATAATCCTGATTATTGGTATTACAGTAACACTAAGGGCTCTAACTGAGCTCAGTTTGTATTAGCTGCTGTTACAAACATAATATGAAAAGGCAGACAAAGGGCAGGAAGGGAAACTGAGGCACAGAGCTGTAAAGTGATTTGCCCAAGATCACATAGCAGGTTAGTGACAGATCCAAGAATATTACCCCACTCTCTGGACTTTTAATCCAATGCTTTATCGATTGCACTACACTGCCTCTTAAAGTGCTCTGAAGTTACCTTTTCCTTCAGCTGAAAAATCCTGCCAGTACAAAGTTAAAAGCACTCTTACATATTGAGATGTTTTTAATAGTAAGAAAGTACAATGGAACAATTACTGTCTCAAAAGCAAACTGCATTGCAACTTTGCTTACTTTCAACCACAAAACAATATTTGATTTTGTTTATACCTTTGATTTTGCTATTGATTTTTATTATATTAATAGATTAGTTCCTACTGTAGATTCTCTTTATTGTTTCATTTTAATAAAGCTTTACATTTGCATAATGGACCTAAATAGAAAAGGATCTAGCCCCCGTCCTCACAAAGCTGTAATACGGAGGAGTTAAGAGGTCCAACCCAGCTCATCTCAAATACTTTGATGGGAGATAAGGCAGTAAACAGCCTGTTGTACATGTCCCAATTCAAAGTTTATTGAATAGAAAGAGTCCAACTAACTTCAGTGGGCTTCAGATCAGGCAATTAAACTGGTCTACATTTCTTTCATTTTGTGTATATCGCTGAATAACGATTTCTGTGCAATAAGTAGAATAGTTGTGGTTCATATACATTTACATCATAATAAATACATTGCAATATTAGATCTATTCTACAATCCTTACTCATGGTTTGTATTGCTTTCTCACATGGGTATAATCCCATTGACAAACAGCTCTGGCTCATGCAAACTGTTTGAAACTGATGAAACATTCTATGAAAATCAGCTTATAAAGGTTTCAAGTAACTGTGTTTTTATAAACAGCTATTAAATCAGGGTAAATTACTTTTTAAAAATAGCCATTGTAAGTTCTGCTCTGGTTGCTATCTTTAAGGTCCCTATTATGCAAAAATAGGTGCCACAGCTGCATGTCTACAATTTAGAAGATAAGGTTTTAAAAATAGATCCACTTTGGCAGTCACAGAATTTATTAAGAGTTGTGTGATCCACCGCCTCCACAGCATGGAGTCCATGTTCTGCTTTTCCTGATTACCACATGCTGCAATTAGATGATTTTGGATTCTGTTTGGTAGACTCCACTGAGCATGCTCACAGAGTACCCCGGGGTGTCTGCGCAACTGGCTGGATTTCTTGAGTTGAGTGGCATACATAATTTTTTAACTTAGAGAAAAAGAATTAACTCATTCCACCAGCTCCCATTGTCTTATTTTCCCCTTCTGTTTCCCTCCCAGCCTTTCCATTCATTTTATGCTCTAACTTACCCCATAATTTAATGCTGCCCAAATAATCTTCAGACATTCTATACCCCACATCATGCACCTGCTCCTCAAAAAAAAAAAAATACTCCTAACTGTGGATGTTGTGTTGACTGAGCTGTCTTGGTGTGCATTAGAAATGTTCAAATTGTTCCATTTAGTTCATATTTCATCCAGTCTGTGAACGACTAATGGTTCATTCCAATTTTATTTGTGTCCATTTATTCTTTGTAGAAGAGATTTGTGAAAATGCTTCTCTCTCTGGATATCTATCAGGTTTACATTCATGGTATATTGTTTGTTGGGATAGGTTACCTGCTGGAGTCACATGGTATTTCTTCTGTGTCCTTCATTGGCTGAACCTACTTCAAGTGATCATGAGTATTAATCCCATTTATCAGAAGCCATTTTCACTTGATATCTCAGAGAGGGAGGTTGCCTTAGAGCTAATCCATCTGGAAAAGTCAGAAAAAAAAATTCCTCCCAGATCCTGAGTCTGCCATTTGACTTAGAACAGGATAAGTAGCTTAGTCTGTGTGCCACACTTTGTTACCTTTTGTGCATCTCACATTTACTAGGAATTGTGTCTGATTTTGTAGTTTTATTCACATAATATAACCCAGTATTCCCAGTATTGAACCATTCACTCCTGTAGATCTCCCACACTATTTGTGACCATATGGTTATTTTACTTTTGGGTCACATAATAATGATTAGATAGGTATTATCGATCTCTTTCTCCTCTCCCTCTCTCTAATCATTTGTACTTTATCATTCTCATCATTCTGTTATCAGAGTACCTAACAAAATGGTATAAAATTCATTTTATAATAGCCAATGTAGTCTAGGTGCTTCCCTCTTTTCCCCAACGCAGTTATTTTCTTCTCCTCCTTTTTCATCGCCTTTGTGTCATTACTCTGGGAAAGCTAGGTTAAAGTAAGCTTTGCATTTTATTCAGAAAGCATTGAGATTTGTGGCCATTCAGCTATCTGCTTCGGATGTGAGTTCCTGAGTCACGGGCCAGCTGCTTAGAAAACTCTAGGTGAACAGTGTTGCCTCAGTCCATCTCCTTGTCTGAAGCCTGTTTGGAACAGGTCCAGGCTTAGAACTGGATAAAATTTTGGGGCTGCAACTTCTTCTCAGTGAAAAACGCAGATTTGATGACCTCAGTGTGTTTCTAAATTCACATTGGTTTCACTGAATTGTTCATTTTGAAAAAACAAAGAAAACCAAACCCCAAAAGTCAGACCATTTAATCTGACATTTTCTAAAGGCAAGATGTAGATTTTTTTGGTTTGAAGTTAGTTTTTGTTTCAATATTTCCTTTCATTTATTTAAAAAATGCAAAAATGTTTAAAAATGGTCAAAATCAAAACAAAACTTTTATTTTGTCAAAATGAAAATATTCAAAAGTTTCTGAAAATTGAAAAGTTAAAATAAAATAATATTATGTTATATTATATTTTCAATTTTCAGAGACTTTTGAAATTTTTCATTTTTGGTCAGACCTGAAATGATTTTTTACCCTAACTTTTTGAATTTATCAACAAATCTATTATTCGCACCATTCTATCTAAGTGGACAAGTGTCTCTGGAGGCAATCGTTGGCAAGCTCTTTTATTACATTACTAAGAAATGGGGAGTTAGAAACTTAGTTGTAGTTGTCCAAGTCCATTGCATCAAGTGACGGCTTCTTGCAGTACCGCTCAGACAGCAGTGTGCTTCATGGTGAGTGTCAGATTGCCTTCCTCAAAGATAGTATTAGCAATCTCTGGGGTAGACTGCATTTTTAGTCTCATCCCTGAGTGTGAGGTTGTGCAGCAAGTCACAGTTCCAGCTGCCCCTCTTACTCAGGGTAGGAATTAAGTTCCAATGCCTCTTTCCAGACAGCAACTTATGCTTGAAGGAGTATGTGAGTTGAGACAAAACTCTGTCCTCTACTCCACCTACTTATTCATGGAGACGGTATTTGTAGTGCAGGATCCAGACAAACTCTGGGCAGGTCTTATATAGCTTTGGAGGGGGTTAGGAGAGTGGAGCTCACTTCTCCTTGCTCTCCCGAGTAGTGGTAGAAGAGAGTGATACAATTTATCCTGCTGCTAGTAGGGATTCCATGTGCTCCTTATTGTCTTTCACCAGGCGGAAAGGGCACATGTCTGATTGCATGTGGTGGCTTGGATTTACTTCATTGCTCTAGTATTTCTTGCTGCATGAATGGACCAAATTCCCAGCGGAACTATTGCTCTTGGTGCAGGTATATTACATGGCCGCATGGTTCTTTTATTGCTCCACCCTGCTAGCAGATGTCAGAACTTGGCAGGATAATGTGTACATCTAGGACCTGGGTTTACAGTTTCTTTGGGTGTCAACTACCTCCACGCTACCACTGAACAGCTTTGACAGCAGAAACATTCAGCAAGTCATGAGTGTCTGCGGCTCACACACCCCAGAGGATGTGACACCACGGAGTGCCCGATTGACAGGACACTTCTAATTCCTGATTGCTCCATATATCCTCCTTAGACCTGGGGAGGATACAGGAAGTTTGTGCAAGTGCAACAAGCTTGAACCCCAGTAAGCAGCTGCTAGAGGCCCTACTTCCTTGTACTGATCCTTATTCCTGGTTCCTGACCCTGGCTTTATCTCCTGGCTCTGATACCCAGTTTCTGACTTGGCCTTGTTTTCTACTTCTGGTTCCTGACTCTGGATCAACAAATGACTCCAATTCCTGATGTCTGGCCCTGGCTCTAGCTACCAGGCTGGCAGCCCATGCCCTGGCTTTGAGAAAATGCTCATTAACTCTGCCATCTCATAGCTGCAGATGTCTTACTAACTCCTGATGGCTGAATATAAGGAAGAAGGGAGTGGCTCTTTATCCAGATAGAACAGCCAAACTTGGGATAAAAGTTTTTATATTTTCACTGCTGTTTCTTTACCATTAAATCCGAACCCAAGGAAGGGGATACATTTTGCACTAAAGACAGCATGTAGACTCTGTGGGAGCAGGGCAAGAACTCCACCTGCTTACATTAATTCATCCAGTATATGCTATAACATTGTGTGCAAATAATGAGCAGTGATGAATCATAAGAATGACTCATCCACTCCCAGCTCTGTCTACTGGAAAATGTGGGTAGCATCAATAACAGTTTGTTTAACATAGCTTTTGATAAAAAAAAAAGTTTAAAAAATTTGGGAAGAAAAGTATGCTTCAATGACAACACAATAGTAGTGCTTTTTTTTTAAAAAAAAAATCATAATGATACTAGTCAATGGTGAACTAGTATGGCTTATTTTTATAACAGTATTGAGACTATTGTTTTATGTATAAAAGTGGTATCTCTCTCTCTTTATAGGAAGCATTCCTATACATTTTCAGTATATAATAAACACATAAAATTTTATTCAACCAATAAAGATGAGATAATACAGTCCTTTCACTTCATTCTTAATATGAGAATTTTGAAGGCCAGCAATAGGTAGCAATTTAAGTTATTTGGAATACACTGCTCAGTTCTCAACCACTCACTACTCCCCAACAACTACAAGTCTGTAAGTGAAGAAACTCATTGAATGGGTCTATCTGGAGCATAAGATGCAATATCCAAGTAGATCCCTGTCATCTCATTGCCTCCCCATGTGGTCCCACAATGGGATAAAATAGTGTGGATCATGCAGTCCAGATTGATTAGCTGCTTCTGTTGTGATTTTTGTACCTGCTATAGCAGAAGAAAAGAAGAGTATTTTCTTCCTTCACTGCAGTGGTGCAATCCTGCAAGAAGTTTTGTCCCGATGGAATTTGATTTTGATTTTTTCACTATTGGCAATCTAGTCACCTAGCCTAGATGCTGCATTTGCCATATTTTGAACAATAATTGTCTTAGTCAGTTCAGAGAAAGACAGTGGCTTTGTGACAACACATGTAGTCTTGGTACTGTCTATGTCAAAAGCGAGGTTGGCAAGGTAGGTGAGGTAATATCTTTTATTGGACCAACTTCTGTTGGTAGAAGACACAAGCTTTTGAGTTACAGAGAGTTCTCCTTCAGGTCTTGGGAAGGAAGCAGAGTGTGTGAGCTAAATACAAGTTGGGACAGTTTGTTAAGCAGTAGGGGTAACTCATGTTGAAGGCAATCACTTGAAATGAAGTGGGCAATATGGAATTAGATTGTTACTCATAAAGGTTTTGAAGCGAGCAATTAAGGATAGAAAGAATGGTCGTGTATTACAAATTGTTGTAATGAGCTGTAAAACCAGTGTATCTGTTAAATCCATGGCTTTTGATATCTAGCAGAGTTATGAATCCCATTCTCACCTTTTGAAGGTGTTGTGCAGTTTTTCTTTAGGAACAAGCATTTAAATATCAGATATGGAGTGATATCTTTCACCAACAAAAGTTGGTCCAATAAAATATATTACCTAACTTACCTTGTTTCTTTCATGTCCTGGGACCAACTTGGCTACAACAACACTGCAAACAAAGTTAAAGTTGTCAAGAACAATGAGTTTGAGGAATTATAACACTAGGTTAGGCAGCTGGTACATTATATCTTCTAAGAAACTGGTAAGATTTTCAGTTGAAGAACTATAGATTACCAAGAGTCTTATGTTCATTTTGTCCTTCACCTCATAGATTCTTCAGTGCATTCAACATTTGTGTTTTATTTCTGAGTGGAACATCTTATTCATCTGAGAAGAGGACTACCTCTACATCTCTCTTTTTCTACTTGTTAGCTCATTTTGGAACACTTATAGGTTTGTGCTATACTGTGTAGCCTATAGGGACTTGCTGGACCAGAACAGGAGATTTTATTGGATCATGTCTCAGTAATGAAGGAAAATTGAGGGTTCACCTAAAATTAGGTCATGAATGGTGCTGATTTTGTTGATCCCCAGACATGTGTCAGCAGGAGATCCTGACATCTAGAGATGAACTAGGGGAAAAGACTTCAGAAGCAGACTGTATTTGCATAGACACACCTACTCTACTTAGGTTTCAGCTGATGGAGCTGCTTTGCCAAAATGATCAATTTTGGCTGGTTTTGGGCTATAAATCACTTTATAAATCACTGGGCTGATGCAGCATCTCATGGTGTCAGACACCATCAGGTGGTCCAGGGACATCTACACAGAACACGTCACTGGGCATAGGCAATACCATGAGGAATGAGCCAGAACACAATGGAAGAGCGATGCAGAAAGTCCTTTGTTTTGTGAATCGTATTTTCTGAAGGACTAACTATCCTGAACGTAACATTCAATGAGGCGCAACCAACACTCATCGTTATACTTGCTGTCCGCTAACTGAACTCAGTATTTCTTTTGTATGAGTGATGTACCCGACTGTTTGAATGCTTCTATCTCAGCTGTATCACTAAACTGATAACCCTTAATCTGGGATATTGCAGATTATGTACTCTTTGTATTGTAGGACTTTCAAACCAAACCTTATACCTTTTGGATAGTCTATACATTATTCCCACATGTACTGAAACTCTTCCCTTCAAAACCTTTGTATTTGATCATTTTATACCATTAGCTTTAATAAAAAATGTTTACATTTGAATGCAGGGGTAATGGAATGTCGTTATCCTTATTATATGAGTAAAGGACAGCAGAACTGTACTTAGCCTGCTCTGACTGAGGTTGTCACCCTAAACTGAACCTCACCTGCTAAGCAGGGAATAGGGATGCCAAATCCCAATGAAAATGAGAGGCGGTGGGGGTAGGTATTTCTATATGGTTTGGGGTTTGCTGAAATTGCCTGACCCAGCATTTGCTTCTTTTCCCTTCAGTGTTAGAGCTGATTAGATTCAACCGTTCAGTGATTATTAGCGCTGATGCCAGTGATCAGTTTGTCTAGGGGCTGTCTTAGATCTAGAGTGGGGGTAGCGTTGCTGTGAAAGATAATACAGAGACTGCGCTAGTCGTGAGTTTCCCCACGGCCCACTGAGATTTCCATGGGCTCTGGTAAGTGAGGGAACCTCAGAATAGGGTGTTGCAGTGAACAGCAGCAGCAGCAGCAGAGGTGGCAGCGAGTGGCAGGTGGTGGCCAGCAGCAGCAGCAGAATTAACAGCAACAGTTGTGAGCCAGATGCAGAAGCAGCAGCAGCAGTGGAAGCATTTCTCAATTGCTTCCTTTGCCCCCCTTCAGCAGAGGAAATGAACCCAGCTGAATGCAGTTCTGAACTCTGGGTCTTTGCTAACCAAGGGCAGCCAACTGTGAGTAGGGTGCAGTGGGGGAACATGAATTAGAGATGTATTAAAGGAACATTCATTCATTGGACTTTTGTACCACAAAATGGGAAACTGAGGTAAAGGACATTGCCCAACATACGAGAGGCTGGCAGTTTGCTTTCGGCATGCTTTTGAATCGTGGCTGTGGTGTTTTCCCAAATTAATGCTTGGTTCTCTTTTGAATAACAGTTTGAATAACAGTTTTATTTTGTTATATACAGATTCAGTGCTTACAAAAGGGGAAGTTGCCTTTTAGAAGTACCCAGGTATGGCATTTAGTGTTCCCAGATTACTTGGAGGCGGGGGACCAGTTCTGTTTTGTATTGAAATCAGCTCTTGTTGCTGCTGATTTCACCTGGCAGAAGGGTGACACTTGCATTCATCAGTGTAACAGGATTTGATGCCTGTATCTCTGTTTGTTGGTGTTTTGACTGAGGAGCATGCTGATGGGAATTGTTCACCCTCTAGCTATAGGGTTATTCTGTGGCATTGCATTCATCATCTCTGTGATAACTGGGATTTGGGAGAGTGAGAAGTGTTTGGGTGCCAACAGCAGCTAGAGTTCAAATTCTCCAAATTCCAAAGGCCTGGCAGCTTTGCATCATCCTTTTGTTAAGGAAATTTGCATGGTGGTCATTGTAGGTCAACAAGGATCAAATATACATATAAATATTCATATTTATAAATATGAATACAAATGTTTGGCTTTAATCATCTGAGAGTTGTGAAAATCCTCTCATTTTAGTTGGGGCCTTTTGCAATACTAGATGTGCCAAATATCTTAAGTAACACACTCCCCTTCATATTTTGTAGATTTAGAATTTCAGTGTCACATAAATTAGTTGTTGCAAATCTATTGATGTCAGAGACAAATAATCTTTCTTGCAGAAGTTATAGGGAAAAATCATATCACTTTGCCAGTGATCAGTCTGGATAGCTAATTCCTTGTCTTCCCACACAAAATCAGCGGTGGATTTGAACTATAGTTCTTCAATTATTTTTTAGTGCAAACTTTGGGATGATCTGCTAAAGATAAGGTCATTGTTCTATAGGTTGGTAGAAAAGTGGGGAACCAACCAAACTGAATATTTGTGGCCAAAACAAATGTTCCTCCAGCCAGTCAGTAGCATTTGGGGTGGGGTAACAAAAGGTCAATTTTGTTAGTGAGGAGGAAATGAGGTAAAGAGATACTATGTTGTTACTCTGTGAAGTTAAAGCAGGCTAGTGAACATTTGTGCTAGTAACACTTATTAGCAAATTTCACTTGTAAGCTCATTGTCTTGGACTAAATGGTTATGGATGTGAGGGAGGAGGTAGGAACAAGATCTGGATGTAAGTACAAGTTAATTGTTCAGGTCAATCCATTTCCTTCACCCTTTAAAAGCTTTATATATCCAGGGTCTCTCCCACCTTTCTTCTCCCTTTCTTCTCCCACCTAAATGTCCTACTTTTGTCTGTAACTGTTCCTTGGGCTTTTTTACCACATTGGCCATTTAACCTTAATTTGTGCTGCATGCTAATGTAAAAAGATATAGTATCCCTGATCTTTTCCATTGTATTGGCTTATTTGTCAGGACCACAGCAATATTCACAGGGCCTGGGACAAAATATAAAAGTCATCTGCTCCATGGCACATCCCACATGAAGGTTCATGTGTGTAGACACCCTTTACGAGGGGAGCCTCTGAACTTAATTGAGCATATTCCAGTTGAGAAAGTCCTAAATGCTGCAATCCAGCACTGGAGACTATGAATCCCATGATGCCTTGGGGAAGAGAGAGAGACTTCCTTTCCCAGGGAGTGAAAGGAGAGCATGCAGTGTTGAGTTCCATTTTGGAGAGGAGCTGGGATTGCTTTTATGGAGCTCTGTCCATACCAGGAGCTGCTGCTAAACTGCTGCTAGGAAGCCACAAGCTGCTGCTGAGAGCCTGCTGGGCCTTTATTGAGCACGGAACCTCAGTGGTGGTTGGTGGCAGAGACGACTGCTGTGCCTAGGTCTGGCCGAAGTGGGCCTACAGTGAAGGCAGTGTGAGTAACCGCCACCCTTGTTTGGGGAAGTACTTGCAAGAGGAGCGGCACAGCAAAGACGCTTTAAGGAGTTGTCTGAGTCTGAGAAGAAGAGTGGTCTTCTGATTGAGCCAGGAGCCTGGGGTGCTAACATTTAATTAAAACAACTCCAATCTTCCGAGGGGGTGTGCAGCTTGGAATGATCCCAAATTAGAATTGTTCTGCCCCCTTTTGCCTTGGCTGGATTGATTCAATGGACCAACAAAGTGCTGTCCCCAGCTTCAAGATATTCAAGCATGCCCATAAAAGCAAGTGCTTAGAACTCTGAAGTCCAGAGGCATGTACGCTCGGGGGTGGGGTAAATGGTGGCAGTGTAAATGCAAGTTAGATAAATTTCATTGACTACTGTAAACTGTATTTGTTAATTGATTTATTGAACTGCCCCCTGCTGATTTAAATTAGTGGTGATATTCAATCTCTGTCTGCTATATCATGTTTCCTGAAATTGTTAACTTTAATCTAAATTTATATAGGGTGTATATTGTTTATAAGTGGTATTTTTAGTTAGATCTTATGCACAGAATAGTGTAGGTTTATTCCTGGAGACTCCCAAGGCATGCCACTGAGTGTGTACAGGGCCCAAACAGATGGAGGCACCACCAATTTTAATTTCCTTTACAAGTAAAAGGACTGCAGCAGAGGGGTGGATAGAGGATTCCCACCTATCTAACCTCACCAATGAGATACTCAGGATCTCTTCTACTGTCAACAGCATCAGGCACCCAGGCACACAGATCGGTGTTGCCTGCTTCCAAGTAACCCAAGGAAGAAACGGGGGTTACATGTGTATATGATAGAAAGAACTCATGTGAATTTGGTCAGTATGTAAAAGTCTGGATAAAGAAATACAACCACAGAGTATGTCACTACCAAGTATTTTTATTGATCTCTAACAGCTTGGGCAACAGTATAGCTGCAATATTGGATTCAGCTAGATACCTCAATACTAGATATATGATGTTTTGGAGCAGGGAAGTGATAGCACCCCTGGAATAAAGTTCTCCCTGTTGGTTTAATCATCTTTTCAGCTTCTGAACCACTCATCTCCCAATATTTTAGCTTCTCTTTTATTGGGATAAATAGATGGTATAGATGATTGGTTTCCTTTCATAGCTGGCCTTCAAGTTGTACTCAAACCCTGTTTTTCTCCTAGGTGTAGAGACAGAAGCAGGCATCCTACTGTTCTCTTTGCACTAAACACATAAAGAGATAGCACACGAACATGGTGGTATTGGCTGCCCCAGGCCCTCTCCAAAATCTAAGCAAATGATAACATAACACCTAATCTCCCAAAGAGCTATAACTCATAGATGCCCCAGAAGTTATAGTCCCTTGCAGTACTCCAGCATTAATCTAGTCAAAAATATATTCTGAGTTTCCTAATTCTATAAAGGAATATGTCCCTGCAATTCTACAAGTAGCATCACTGCAAAACATTCTGAATTTCTTCCTAGACAAGAATATAAGAACTTTCACTATAGCAGTATGTTCACAAGAGTTTCTTAGCAGGATATTGGAGCACTTCAGAGGTTTGGTTTGTTTGTTTTTTGTGAGGCATGAATTCTGAATTCTCTGCAGAACAAGATAACTACTGGGCCAAAGATAACAGAGTTAATGGAAATGACCGGGAAACTAGAGAAGTGTGCTGCTTGCCTGGAGCTAGGATTAGGGATGTGACGGAGAGACTGCCAAAACTTATCAAGTCCTCAGACCGCTACCTCTTCCTGCTCCTCCATGTGGGCACCAATGACACTGCCAAGAATGATCTTGAGCAGATCACTGCAGACTATGTGGCTCTGGGAAAAGAGATTAAGGAGTTTGAAGCGCAAGTGGTGTTCTCGTCCATCCTCCCCGTTCAGGGAAAAGGCCCAGGTAGGGACAGTCGCATTGGGGAAGTAAATGCGTGGTTACGCAGGTGGTGTCGAAGGGAGGGATTTGGATTCTTCGATCATGGAATGCTGTTCCAGGAAGAAGGATTACTAGGAAGGGACGGGATTCATCTAACAAAGACAGGGAAGAGTATCTTCGCAGATAGGCTGGCTAACCTAGTGAGGAGGGCTTTAAACTAATTTCAACGGGGGACGGGGACCTAAGCCCGAAGGTTAGTGGGGAAGAGGGACACCGCAAGGAAGCAGAAGTAGGAGGGTGCAGCAGGGGAAGCCTCCCGATTCATATTGTGAAAGTAGGCCACTCGGCTACTTATCTCAAGTGCCTGTACACAAATGCAAGAAGCCTGGGAAACAAGCAGGAAGAACTGGAAGTCCTGGCACAGTCAAGAAACTACGAGATGATTGGAATAACTGAGACTTGGTGGAATAACTCTCATGATTGGAGCGCTGTCATGGATGGATATAAACTGTTCAGGAAGGACAGGCAGGGGCGAAAGGGGGGAGGAGTTGCACTGTATGTAAGAGAGCACTATGACTGCTCTGAGCTCCAGTATGAAACTGGAGATAAGTCAATTGAGTGTCTCCGGGTTAAGCTTAGAAGCAAGAACAATAAGAGTGATGTCCTGGTGGGTGTCTGTTACAGACCACCAGACCAAGAGGATGAGGTAGATGAGGCTTTCTTTACTCAACTAGGGAAAGTTTCCAGTTCACAGGGCCTGATTCTCATGGGAGACTTCAATCACCCTGACATCCACTGGAAGAGCAATACAGCAGAGCACAAACAATCCAGGAAGTTTTTGGAGAGTGTTGCAGACAATTTCCTGGTGCAAGTGCTGGAGCAACCAACTAGGGGCTGTGCTTTTCTTGACTTGCTGCTCACAAACAGGGAAGATTTGATAGGGGAAGTACAAGTGAGTGGCAACCTAGGCAGCAGTGACCATGAGATGGTCGAGTTCAGGATCCTGACGAAAGGAAGAAAGGAGAGCAGCAGGATACGGACCATGGACTTCAGAAAAGCGGACTTTGACTCCCTCAGGGAACTGATGTGCAGGATTCCCTGGGAGGCTAATATGAGGGGGAAAGGAACCCAAGAGAGCTGGCTGTATTTTAAAGAGACCTTATTGACGGCACAAGAGCAAACCATCCCGATGTGCAGAAAGAATAGCAAATATGGTAGGCGTCCAGCTTGGCTTAACAAAGATGTCCTTGGTGAATTTAAACACAAAAAAGAAGCTTACAAGAAGTAGAAGCTTGGTCAGATGACTAGGGAGGATTATATAAACACTGCTCGAACGTGCAGGAATGAAATCAGGAAGGCCAAAGCACAATTGGAGTTGCAGCTAGCAAGAGACGTGAAGGGGAACAAGAAGGGTTTCTACAGTCATGTTGCCAACAAGAGGAAGATTAGAGAAAGTGTGGGCCCCTTAGAGAATGAGGGAGGCGACCTAGTGATGGAGGATGTGGAGAAAGCTGAGGTACTCAATGCTTTTTTTGCCTCTGTCTTCACAGACAAGATCAGCTCTCAGACTGCTGCACTGGGTGGCACAGAATGGGAAGGAGGCAAACATCCCGCAGTACTGAAGGAACGGGTCCAAGACTATTTAGAAGGATTGGACATTCACAAGTCCATGGGACCGGATGCGATGCACCCGAGGGTGCTGAGGGAGTTGGCTGAGGTGATTTCAGAGCCATTGGCTATTATCTTTGAAAGCTCGTGGGAACAGGGGGAGGTCCCTGAGGACTGGAAAAAAGCAAATATAGTGCCCATCTTCAAAAAAGGGAGGAAAGAGGATCCAGGGAACTACAGACCGGTCAGCCTCACCTCAATCCCTGGTAAAATCATGGAGCAGGTCCTTAAGGAATCCATTTTAAGGCACTTGGAGGAGAGGAAGGTGCTCAGGAACAGTGAACACGGATTCACTAAGGGAAAGTCATGCCTGACCAACCTGATTGCTTTCTATGATGAGGTGACTGGCTCTGTGGATGTAGGGAAGGCGGTGGATGTGATATACCTTGACTTTAGTAAAGCTTTTGATACTGTCTCACATGGTATTCTTATCTAAAGAAGTATGGGTTGGATGAATGGACTATAAAATGGATAGAGAACTGGCTAGAGCATAGGGCTCAACGAGTAGTGATCAATGGCTCCATGTCTAGCTGGCAACCGGTCACAAGCAGAGTTCCCCAGGGGTCGGTCCTGGGGCCGGTTTTGTTCAACATCTTTATTAATGATCTGGAGGATGGGGTAGATTGTACCCACAGCAAGTTTGCAGATGACACTAAGCTGGGGGGAGTGGTAGATACCCTGGAGGGTAGGGATAGGATACAGAGTGACCTAAACAAACTGGAGGATTGGGCCAAAAGAAACCTAATGAGGTTCAACAAAGAAAAGTGCAGAGTCCTCCACTTAGGAAGGAAGAATCCCATGCACAGCTATAGACTGGGGATCAACGAGCTAGGCAGCAGCTCTGCAGAAAAGGACCTGGGGGTAACGGTGGATAAAAAGCTGGATATGAGTCAGCAGTGTGCCCTGGTTGTCAAGAAGGCTAATGGCATATTGGGCTGCATTAGGAGGGGCATTGCCAGCAGGTCACGGGAAGTGATTATTCCCCTCTATTCGGCATTGGTGAGGCCGCATTTAGAATATTGTGTCCAGTTTTGGGCCCCCCACTACAAAAAGGATGTGGACAAGTTAGAGAGAGTGCAGCGGAGGGCAACAAAAATGATTAGGGGGCTGGGGCACAGGACTTATGAGGAGAGGCTGAGGGAACTGGGCTTGTTTAGTCTGCAAAAGAGAAGAATGAGGGGGGATTTGATAGCGGCCTTTAACTACCTGAAAGGGGGTTCCAGGGAGGATGGGGCTAGGCTGTTCTCGGTGGTGGCAGATGACAGAACAAGGAGCAACGGTCTCAAGTTGCAGGGCGGGAGGTCTAGGTTGGACATTAGGAAAAAGTTTTTCACTAGGAGGGTGGTGAAGCACTGGAATGGGTTACCTAGGGAGGTGGTGGAATCTCCATCCTTAGAGGTTTTTAAGCTGAGGCTTGACAAAGCCCTGGTTGGGATGATATAGCTGAGGTTAGTCCTGCTTTGAGCAGGGGGTTGGACTAGATGACCTCCTGAGGTCCCTTCCAACTCTAATATTCTATGATTCTATGATTCTATGACTCCCCACTATTAACTTTCTTGATTGTACTCTGAAATATTTAGGAAACCCAGTCAAAGAAGAAATTCCTGTTCAGTTTCTCATTGCCGATTCCTGTTCAGTTTGTCTGACACACTGTATCACAGATGTGCTTGTGATTCAGACTATGAAAACATACCATACCATCCATGATATGGGATGCACATATTGAGAATCAAGCCTGTCAGAGAGACAGTCTCCAGACAGATGGAATCCTATATCAACAAGTCAAACCTCCCAATATGCCTGGAAGACAATTCTGTAACTATTTTGTTAGTTATTGCTGCAGCTAATCATGTGGCCAGATAGCACAGCAGAACTACTGCAAAACTACATTGAAATATTTGTGCCAAAGAAAGTAACCAATTTTGCAACTGTAAAGAAAGGAAGATGGTGTCTGCAGTTTGTTAGCTGAAGCCATATATGCATGAAGACTGTAGTATGTGCATTATCCTATGATAGACATTGCATGAGTTAGTCATCATTGGACAATGATCCTCATAACTGCAACAACTGTTTCAGGTGTTGGGATTATTTACTATTATTAATGTTTCTTACAGTTGTTCTAGTGTCAGATGCAGATCCTGATGAAATATAAATTTCCCATGATGGAATGGTTATAGTTAAGCCAAAAGACTGGGACTCAGAAATGGGATCTATTCCTGTCTCCACCATATGGTTGGTTGGCTGGTTTGTTTGTCATATTGGGTAAGTCTCTTAATCTTTGTGTCTGTCTCCCCATCAGTAGAATGGGGATAATGCATACCTTACAGGGCTGTTGTGAGGCTAAATTAGTTAATATTTGTAAATTATGTTGATTCTTTTGGATGGATAGCAATATAGAAGTGCAAAATACTACTATTTTTCCTTAAATACTACATCTATTGCTTACATATTCCGTTCCATCATAGGTTGTAACTGTGTCCACTAGGACATGATGAGATGTCTATTAGAGAGGCATCTGCTTTCCCCAATAAATAGTGAATCTGATACATGCATGGCAGAAGCTGGGTGATCTAAGATGTAGTTATATGACCACATAAGAACACTTAATAAAGAGTGTGGAACAAGTCTTCAACCATTCACCAAACTCATGAACTGTGGCTATTCCTCCAATCTACACGGCAATCTATAAACAGAATGCAATACATTTAACGCTGATCCTGCCCAAAAGTAGACTTTCTTCTTCTTCTTCTTCTTCTTGTAATAGTGCCCAAAACATGCTAGGAGCTTTCCAAACACAGAGGAAGACATGGTACACTCAGAGCTATGACCTGTTATCCAATTTTATCTTTCTGGTAAAGAAAGAGACTGCTCAAAGACAAATTGGATTGAGTTAGCCTGAATTCCCTGGTCTAAATAATTAAGGATAACAGTCCGATTGAAGAGATAAGGTGGGTGAGATAATATCTTTTATTGGATCACCTTCTGTTGGTGGAAGGAACAAGCTTTTGAGCTACACAGGGCTCTTCCTCTGAAGAAGAAATTATCTGTAGGTGGTATACGGTTCAGAGTGAAATCCCAACAGTAAACAGGGTACAAGATGAAGGTTAGCTCCCCTAGACTGGAATAGGAGGCACTAGTCTGTGCAACCCTTATCAATGCTGGGATTCATGAACCCAGAGGCTACAATCTGACCCCTCCCCCAATCTTGCCAACTCTCATATAATTGGCCTGCACAGAATGGTACACAGTCCAGTTCCAGCATAACAGATGAAATGGAGTGTCACTATGTCGTTTCTCCATGGCCACCCCCCTTCACACAACAGAATAGCAGTGTCTCTATTGTATTAGACACCATCTATAGTTGCTATTACCATGGGTGTATTTCGCCCATTATGAGTCTATAAGCTATGTGACCACCAGGTGGCATAAAAACTATGTAAAGTATTACAAATGGATTGAAAATATTATGATGCCAATAACCCTTTTTTAAGAATATGGGTATTAAAATGTTTAATGATCATACACATGGATATGATTTTTTATTATTGCATTTAAAACCAGGTTGTAGGCTTTTAAAAGTCTTGTAATTTGCAGCATTATCCCCAGGAGGAATGCTCAGAGTAATCCATATATTGTATGAAATTCATCTGTTGAGTCATATAAAAGTGTTATATTTAATGCTTCTAATCACAAAGTGAATGACTCTTCAGTTAGAAAGGAATAACATACCTTAGACTCTTTTGAATCTATTAGTTGCAAACACTGTGGAGCATTTTTTAAATAAATCCAAGCCAAAATAAATAATTTTTATTATTAATCATAGATTTGTAAAACGTTGTATATAAGATCTAAATTTTGAGCATATACTGCTAGACCATGACCCTTTAGTAAAGGAAAGGGCCTGAACAGCAACTGCTATCCCAAAACCTAACCTTGATCAAATCACAGACAATACAGTAGCATCTAATCTAACACTGTGAAATCTAATCTTGATTTATTTCTATAGGCAAGATCACAGAATAATTTTTAATACCAAGAGGAAACCAGGATAACAGCTGGTATCAAAAGGACAAATAGGTGTTAGAAATGGCAGAGAGAAATTCTAAATTAGTATATAGAATAAAAGCTGTTTAGAAGAAATCTTACAAAGATTTCCCTTACTCCATTCCCGTTGTCTCTCTCCATCAGCCTGCAAATGCACACACTAGTATTCCATGACCTTACCTATCTCACCAACGACTGCTTCATATTATTCTTTTCCTTTGCTATAAATTCCTTGAATCTACTATTTCTGTTGCCAGCTTTTTTCCTCTCCTTTAGCTCTCTTTGGTCCTCTCCTTTCTGGCTTCCTTTGTCTCCATCTCATTTAGGTCTTATGAGCCCTCATTGGTCAATCTGTCTATATTTTTAAACCATGTTCATCAGAATTAAAAGGGTCTTTTCTGTGTAAATGTCCTAAGCCTTTCTGCTGCCTTTGACCTCATTGATCACTTCCTCCTTCACTCACTATAACTTCTGCACTTCCAGGACTCTGTGTTTTATTGTTTCTTGTCCTGCCATACTGACCATACCTTCAGCATCTCATCTTATATGTGTTTTTCTTCTTCCTCCTCCTCTTTGTTGTCATCCCTCAATTTCTGTCCTGAGTTTTCTCCTCTTTTTTCTCAATATTCGTTCTTGTATATTTCTGGTCCCAAAAGTTCTGTTACCACCTCTGTGATGATGATTGTCAAATCTACCATCCGACTCCTATCTTACTCTCACAACTCTGTATCATCAACAGTGGAACTTCCCACCTTCCCTCTAAAACCCTCTCCTCTCCCTCCCTTCTCTGTCATCATTAAGAACTTGTGACAGATTAGTTTAATCCATCCATGATTCATATTTGATAGAGTCAAATTAATGTTAAGAATGTATTATGAGAATTCCATAATACTTGCAACTTCAAAAAACTGAAAGAGCTGGTCTGAGGTTGATCTCTTTATCCAAGATAAATAGCATAGAAAAGCAAAATATCTAGAGATAATCAAGGGCAGACATCCCTTGAAGAGTGAAGTTTATCTAGGTGATGAGATGTGCAGAAGGATTGAGACATGTGAGGTGTATCCACCTTCAAAAGTACTCTTTAAGTTGTTCAGGAAGAACATGAACCAAAATAATTATTCAAAGCAATGAAGGAATTTGGGATATAGGCAATGTACATGGTACAAAAGTCCCTGAAGGTGAGATCAGCATGGTAAGACAGACACATTCAAAGATCTTGAAAAGTATAATGGGGCAAACTGGGAGTCAGGGAATGGAAAAAAGAGATACCTGAATGGGGGGGGGGGGAGGGGGTGACTTGTCTTCTGCCAACAGGATGGAGGAAAAAACAAGACAAGCCGAGAGAAGAGATTGCACTCTCTATAAGTGTAAGATTGCATTTCTTTACTATAACTGAATCTAAATGTGCCTGTTTAATTTAGCTTTGCCCAGGTATAAGACTAGATATGTTATGTAGACCATTTCTTTTGTTTAAATCTTATTTTATTTAACTTAATAAAACTTCTAAAAAGAGGCATTGAAGTAGAGATGTTTGGAGCTCACTTGCACTTGGATTCTTGGTCAAAAGGGCAAGGAATTCCTGTTCCATAAATTCTGTCACTTGCAGAGCTGTGATCTAATGAACTCAAGAGAAACATCTAGTGACTACTGGTGAGAACAGAGTTTTAGTAGCTGAAGGTGACAAAACTCCACTATTCTCCATGTCTCTCAAAATCAAAAAACTGAGGTAATCTTCAACTCCTCTCTGTGAGTCTCACCTCAAATTAAGGTTCTCACTAAATCCTGTTGCTTCCTCATCTATAACTTCAAATAATCCCCCCTCATTTCCTTTCTCCAAGTCACTCCTGTAGAATTCTTGAGGAAGCAAGGTATCTCAGTAAGATGCTTATATTTAACTATTAAACTATTAACATAATGGCTGGATTATGAATGGAATTAATTCACTGGATGAATGGATTGAGTATCTGGATTCGAAGAACCCCTGAAATTTGTCTATCTCCATGTCTCTTTCTAGCCTACATCCTATGAGCTACCTGCAGTGTCCATAAGATGACACTGTGCCAGAACCCTATGCATGGAATGTCCTCCCAATCTCTGTTTGCCAAGCCACTGCACTCTTCTTATTCAAATCTCTCCTAAAGCCCCACTTCCATTTTCATTTTAAAAAGTAACTTTATTTACCAGCCCAACAAATAAACATAAAATTTCTTTGGAACCTTTTTGATGTTCATATACCTTAGTTCAATAATTGTCATCTTATTTCTGCACCTTTCTTTCTTCTCCACTCCCTCAATTGCTTTGTTGTCTATTGCTACTTCTCCTTACATCCTGTATAAAATCAGATTATATATATTTTTGGAGCAGGGAATGCAATTATTTCATGATGCTTTCAAGGCTTGATCTCCTCACTAATCATGCCTAGACTCTTTAGTGTTTGCATTGTTACCTGGTACTGTTTGTAAACTTCTCATATTCAGTTGGGTTCTATAGGTTATAAGTGAGGCAAGATTTTGGCAGATTGTCATTTAAGTTTGTAAAATACTCTACAAATAATAATGTTGATTGTCTAGTGCCTGGAAACACACTTCCAAATGACCCTTTTTTTTATTTGTTGGGAAATTTCCTTCTACTGGATGATTAGGATCAATAAAATAAAATATTTACTCAGAACTAAGTACACACAAAAATGGCGTTGGTTTGTTTCACATTACAGAAGAGAACTCAGCAGTTTCACTAAAGGAATTGTCATGTAAGTTGAACTAGAACACCGAAACATTCAGCGAGACACAGGACAACCTTCCACTCCCAGATTCATATTCAAAGATCTTTATTGGCATGACAATTTATACAAGTATTAGCAAACTTCAAAGGAGAGCAACATGGAGCATGTCCCGGATCAGCACTCCATCCTGTAAATCTTACAAATGCTACTTAATAGGTTATCTTGTATTCATAGTCATTAAAAATATAAACTATACGGAAATAGCAACTAATGTACATAATTGTAATGTCTGTTTCTGTTATGAAAGATTCTCTCAGTCTTCAAGTTAATTTCCCAAGCTTGTATATTCTTTAAGCTAATGTGGAGGATGTGGAAGCTGCCTCCAATGTTTTATGAATGTTATGTCTGTTTAATTGTTGCTGTGTTATTTGCTATATGATTATCAAGGGTTAATTCAGCAGGAGCTGACAGGCAGGTAGGTAGACAATCAGACAAATACTTCTGATAGCCAGCCATTCACTAATATTTAACAGGGCAATACAAGTATCATTCTCTTCAAAGTTTACTTTTGGCTCTTTGAAGATTAACTGTCTGGCTGGTCCCACCAGGGAAAAGTCCCAGCTTGTAACCTTAGAGGGTCTTCAGTTCGGAAACTGAAAGAAAGGTATTTTCAGTGGATAAAAACCAAAGCTTCTGAAAAACAGGAGAAGCAGAGGCTGCAGAGGTGCAGAATGAGTTCCTAGCCTCACAGTTGGAGGTACCTGAGATAATTTACCTAAGCTGTAGATAAGACAAATGTGTGTAGACTGCTGTGCTGGAAATCTTTTTCCTATTATGCTTGTTCCTGCCGTTGGGATTAAACAATACTTTGTTTTGAAAAGGTTGTTTTGGCCCACTATATTCATGCACTGGTCATAGCTCCCAAAGAGAAGTTGTGCAGGGCAGCTGAATCCAGATAGGCCTGCTGCGCAATCATGGTTGGTAAACAGGGTGCTGCATTTGGGCAGGGCTGATCTAAAAACAGGGAAAAATCATGGGACTCTACCCCACAACTGGTGAAGGCAACAGGCCTAACTTCTCAGGGAGTGGTCTCAGAGAGACTAGGAGAAGTCTAAGGTGAAGCTGTGAACTGTGACACCTAGTATTTTTTTTACCATCTCATCTTGGAGCAACATAGACTCATTATTCTCCATAACATTTTGTGAAGCAATCATTCATTTTCATTTGTCTCCATGCACCCTCTCTAATTTTGTTCTACAGGAAAATGACTGTTTACCAGTTGGCTAAATCAATAATGCTATATATAAAAAAGGTCTGATCAGTTATATTTTTCTTTCCTCCACAATTTTCTGTGAAGGCTTTTCTGTCTGTCTCATTACACAACCTACATGTTTCATCTTGTTAATGAAAGACTGGTCCCTTCGCACCAAATGTTAATCTGAGATCTTAGCACTGGAGAAAAAAAATGTTCAAAATATTTTGTAACATTTCTTTGCTTTTCATTATTGTTTTTTCCTCCTCATTTTATAACATAACCTTTATAGGTAATACTTTGTTATAGGATGTCAGTGAATGAGTTAACAAGCAAGCATTGTTGTAAAATATCTGGGGTACAGGAATAGCTGATGTTTTAAATTGTAATCAGATACATGACATTAGGACAAGTGTTTTGACATCATGTGAGTTTTGGATTACACATACCATTATAAGGTATAATCAAGCAACAGCTCATTTCGGTGCAGGGAGAACTATACAGGGATATGGGTCTACCAGGTAGAATACATTTGCAGAATCGGGTCCCCAAAAAGCTAAACTATAACAGTAGTTAATGATGATAAAGAAGACTCAAAGGAATGGTAATGAGAGATACTGCCTTTATTAGCCTCCCACTATATATGCTCGGGTAGCCCATGTGGACTGGCCAGAATTATAACAATTGCAGTCAGTGGGATTTTCCCTTCTGACTTATGGGATCAGGCCCTTTGATTTGTAACTTTGGGCTACATTCAGAAAGTGCACTTAGTGGAATCCAGCTCATGGAGTCAACAACCCCGAGTTAGATACCTAGGCTCCTTATACAGTGCTTGGGGAGAGATAGGCACCTAAGAATGTGATTCGCAAAAGCCAGAATGCTGAGCAGGGAGTTGCCTAAACTGACCAATGCTGAAAAGACGGGTGTGTCCTAAGGCCTAACCCTCAAAGGGACTTAGGCACCTATCCCTGTTGTGGTTTACAACAGGAAACAGTCTCCTGGATTTAGGAACCTAAGCTACTTCTTTCAAGAATGGCAGTGGCACACGCCTAACTCCACGCAAAATGGAGTGGAAGACCTCCCTTAAAACCTTCATCCCAGTGGTTAGGGCACTCCCATTCTCTAACACCTAGAATAACCTCATGTCAAAGAACATGTAGTTGACCAAAGAAACTGGCCCAGGCAAGGGAATAAACACTGTTTTTTTCGGTATGGGTACGGGTATTGTAAACTTGCACCATCTTCCCTAGGTGGCCCTGTGTGATATTAGTCTCCTGAGGTTAACACAGGCGGAAAGGGAGGAGTTGCTGCAAACATCTGGGTACAGGCCTGGCCCTTATGCTGCTATGCTGTGTTCTGCAATGATGCCTGAACATTTAATAAGAGAGTGGTGGGGGAAAGTATCTTATTGCAGTGGAAGAAATAAGGCTGTGGTCACAAGAAACCTTCTTCAAAGGATTGAAGAGAACCTCCAGGAAAGTTTCCTAGAGATATCCATGGAGGATTCTCGGGCCATCTCTGTGTACATAAGTAATCTTTTCTGGGGGCAACCCTCTGCATAACTGGCACACAAACGAGGAAGACCATCCCCACCACACCTAATGTTTTTGTATTAACCAGAACCCAACAGAGGATGTAACCCCAGCACTGTGATTTACATTACATACTCACCAGGTATGCCTTCCCCGGCATCTCAGTCGGTCAAGATGCTGTCCTGCATCTGGCTGGGCTGCCCTGGGGTTACAAACAGCTCCTGCCTTTTGGGGAGAATGGATACCCCACTTGCCTGCATCCCGTTCTTCTCCTTTTCCTCATCCACAGTCTCATTGTCATTGAGTCGGGACTCAGATTCCCCCAAGGTATCAATGCTGCATCTGTGGGCAGTGGGGGAGTTGCCACCAAGAAGTGCACGCAGCTCCTTGCAGAAGCAGCATGTCTTCAGTGACAAGCCAAAAAGACTGTTCGCCTCCCTTGTTTTTTGATATGCCTGCCTCAGCTCTTTGATTTTAATGCAGCACTGCTGCAGTCCCTGTGGTACCCCTTCTCCAACATGCTACGAGATATCTTGTAATAGATATCAAGATTTCTTTTGCTGGATTGGAGCTGAGATTAACCAGACTCTTCTCCCCACAGACTGATGAGATCCAACACCTCAGGTGTACTTCAGACTGAACCACATTTGGGGAGTGCAGTCACTATGATCACTTGTGCTGGCGAGCTCTCCATGCTGACCAAACAGGTAATGAGAATTCAAAATTTACCGGGGCTTGAGCAGGAGAGGGGCTGTTTCCTGTGTAAGTGGCCATGATTCAGCAGAGTGCAAACAATGTCCACACTGGTCACAACAGAGAATTGTGGGACACTTCCCGGAGGCCAATGATGTCGATTTACGCAACACTCCACCTACACTGCTGTTCATTTGACCCATCCACTTTGATTTTAGCCCTATGTCTCTCACGGAGGTGGTTTTATTAAGTCAATGTTTCTGGTGACTTAGGTCAGCGGAACGGACCATGCAGTGGAGACATATACATTATGTGGTTGATGTGCCACCAATAATGTTGTGCAAAATTAAGCACTCGGGACTTTTTCAAGGGGAAAAGGCAGTATGCCGCATTTATTGACAGAAACTAATGTAATAACTAACTTAAACCTACACACATACACACACACACACATTCACGCGCCCAAACATACCAGAAAGCATTCTATAGTTATATATAGCTACCAGTCCTGATTGTGGCTTGAGATCGTAGCTAGGGTTCGTTGCTGGAATTCGTGGCTCGTGGCAGCTACCTGGCCAGGGAAGCTGGGCACGAGGAGAGCAGGGTCCTTGTCGGGCGCGCACCGACGCTCTTCTTTAGATGATGTGTAGAACGCTGTTTTTCCCCCCAAAGCCTTGAAATCTCACCCAGTCTTTTATAGGTTTTTCAGTTCTGCTGTGTCACGTCGCTTCTCTGTGACCGTTGATTGCTGGTACAACAGCAGACGTGACTTTCAGCTTGTTCTTTGATGTCTTTGATTAAGTTTGATTAAGTTTTTCTGGGGTGGATCCTTCTTTGCTTTTTGGGGCTATGTTCACACTCTTCAGCCTAGGATGGACTTCACACTTCATCAGGACAACTTCATCAAGACAAGCTGGCAGTTTGGGTCTGACTCACACACACATACACCCTCCATTCATACCTTGTTCAGATAACTATCTTATTCATCTAAAGGTTTAGAAAGGGTTTGACACAAGATGGAGTACATAGGGTCAAAATGAGGTTTTTACACAAGATGGAGTACATAGGTCAAAATGGGGTTTTACATTCACAATATGGAGTATGACTGAGAGAAGTTCAAATGTTACATGATATCAATAATAACCATATAGAGGTTGACACAAATAAGGGTATGAATTAAAAGCTATGAATTAATCTACAGGGTTACAATTACAATTAAAAGCTATGAATTAATCTACAGGGTTACAATTACAATTTTATTCCTACAGATGGAGGGCGACTTCCGTCGACCTAACTTCCCAGTGTAGACCAGTCCAGAGGAGGTGATTGAAATGGGGTCTCCGACCTCCTAGGTGAGTGCCATAATCACTGGGCTCAGGGTTATAAGAGAAGCCATCCTCACTGTTTTGTTGTGGAGGTAGGAGTGTTCAGCACACACCTAACAGATCTGGCCCTATAGGCAAGATGGACAGGGAACTGCCTATTCTCATCTGGTTTGAGGATCCCTCTAGGGCTTATATGAGAGGTAGGCTCCAGGGTGCCTGCCTTAGCCATTAGGGCGCAGGCTCAGCAGCAGAAAGTCAGTGGCCCAGGCGACTTTCACAGCAAAACTTTAGGTGCTTAGGGAATGTAGGTGTCTCCAAAGTTAGGCACCACCAGAATAGGGATTTTGTGAATACCAGTCCACCTAACTGCTGGCTTTCGGTGCCTAAAGTGGGAGTTGGGCATCTATGTCTTTTTGTGAATCTGGCCTCATGCCTTTGTATCAGTATTTCTTGATCTATTTTACCTCTGTAGCTACCTTTTTCTCTCAGTATTCCATAGAAATGGTTACCACATTTCAATGAAATTATCTATTTTTAATTCCATATTAGTAAGAATTACTAGTAATGACAGTCACACGCTCAGGGTTGTGTTTGTTTCAGTAGGTCTCTGAAGACAGGCTGACTTTGTGTAGCATAAGTGGATATTGCTTTGAGTTGCTTGTTTGCAAATTAGAATTCCTCCTGTGTATTAAAATTTGGATCAGCCAAAATGCATCAATTATCTCACTTCATTGGAAGCTGATAGGGTCTACAGATGAATTAGAACAGCTGAACTTTTCATCCAATCGTTGTAAAAAGGTTTTAAGCTTCTATAAGGCTGACCCTGGAAAAACGGGTAAAATTTTAAATGAATTAAGGTAACATTTCTAAATACTTCTATTAAGAATATATTAATGATTAAAATGTAATAAATCATTCAATGTTTATTTCTAATACATTATTACAACAGTGTGGAGACTTTATATTTAGACTAATTGATTTTTAAGGCCACAATTGATCATTGATGATGATCGAGTTTGACCTCCTGCATAACACAAGCCACAGAACCTGACCTAGAAATATGTGCAGCAAGCCCATAACTTGTGTTTAAGATAGAACACATACTCTAGGAATGTATCCAGGCTTGTCTTAAAGATTGCAAGTGATGGAGAATCACCACATTTCTAGGTAAATTGTTCCAATGTTTTAGTAACCTCAATGTTAAAAATGGTGCCTTATTTCTAGACTGAATTTGTCTAGCTTCAGCTTACAACCACTGCATCTCATTATGTCTGTTTCTGTTAGATTAAAGAGCTATCTGTTATTAAAAATCTCCTACCCATGTAGGTATTTGCAGATGAAGATTAAATAACCTCTTAATTGTCTCTTAGATTAACTACATGGAGTGAATTTTTTATGTCTCTCACCATAAGAAATGTTTTGCACACCTCAGATCATTCTTGTACCTCTGTTCTGAATCCTTTCCAATTTTTTTAAACTCCTTTCCACTTTTTGAGTATGAACACCAGAACTGTACACAGTATTCCTGGAATGCTCTCACTAATTCTGTATATAGATGTACTACCACCTCCCTAGTCTTACTTAATATTCCCCTGCTTATCCATCCAAGGATTGCATAAACATTCTTAGCTTCAGCATCATAGTAGGATCTCATGTTCAGTCGTTTATCCACCATGACCCAGCCAATTATTTTAATATGCTGAGGGGTGCAAGTTATCTCATCTTGCCAATTTAAAAATGTTTAACTTTAATAGGTCATCCTCCCTACTTCCTGATGATACAGAAAGTATTTCCTTCCTAAGATATATCATCCTGCTTCTTTCCAAATACATCATAGAAATATCAGTTAAATACTTCTGCCTTTTTTGCATCATAATTGACAATTTTATCATTCTTGTCTAGTATTGGACCTCTATTATTGCTAGGATTTCATTTGTTCCTGATATATTTAAAAAACTTAATGTTCTTAACACTATTAGGAAAACATTTTTCACTAGGAGGGTGGTGAAGCACTGGAATGGGTTACCTAGACAGGTGGTGGAATCTCCATCTTTAGAGGTTTTTAAGATGCGGCTTGACAAAGCCCTGGCTGGGATTATTTAGCTGAGGTTAGTCCTGCTTTGAGCAGGGGGTTGGACTAGATGACCTCCTGAGGTCCCTTCCAACTCTATGATTCTATGATTCTATTAGACATAGATTTTTAATTGATACCATTAGCTTCTCCTAACAACAGTATTTAACTGCCAATTTATACTAATTGCTGCATCAACTTTCCCATTTTTCTATTTGTTTTCTATTGTTTTTTATTATTACTGCATTATTTTTAATTGCCCAATTAAACCAAATTTTGGTTTTTATTTGCTGCAGTTTCTTCATGAGTGACGTTTCCCCCAAATAGATTGGATTTTTTTTATTTATCTGAATATTATCTGAATTATTTAGTTAATTATCTGAAGTATTCTTTACATTTTGTCATTTTCATTCTATCCAATCTGCATGTGTAAAGCACCTTTCACTTTTCAATTTCAATTGCATTTTGAAATTCATCAGGGAAAAACCAGTACATGAAAAGAATTTTAAGTAACATACCTCACTAACACAGAAAGAAGTATATATGCAGTGCAAAACACCCATTTATCTTACTAGAAAATGTATATTCAAAGTCTCAGAAACAAAATGGCTGCTTTACAGATTACAAATTCATTTTACTTAGGTTTTTTTCATTTTTAAATAGGGAACCTGGAAAGATGACAATTTTCAGGACTTCTGGAGTTTCTCAGCTGTAACAATTATATTTGAAGATCTCTCAACTTCTCGCTTAGTCTACTATTAACAAGTGTAGCATAATGTAATTGCCTCATTGTTGACATTTTCCAGAGGCTATACATAGATTATAAAGTGCAATAAAAGTGGGCTTTTTAACAGTTATAAAGGCAGGGAGCTTACATAAACTCTTTTGACCAGCCCAATCAGCACATAAATAAAAAGAATCATATTTAGCTGGTACAATCAGGAAGAGTGAAATACTCTGACTTCAGTAACTGATGATGTGGGTCAAGTGACATTTCAAAGGGATGTGATCAGATTGGCCCCTTGAGGACAGGAAGCATATAAATCTTTCCAGTCAGCCCTCGGTTAATACTGGCAATTCTATTTTAATATTTATGAATGAATGTGTTGCAGGCTGTGTAAAAACACATTCCTTGCTCTTGTCTTTGTTCAGTGTTCCTTCATGCAAGCATTATTTAATCCAATGAAAATCATAGACACTATTTGTCAAACTAACACATTTAAAGGGGAAGGTTGGTTCTGGGGGGGGAGGGGGGGGGGAAAGAGCAGTCTGAGGGAGCTTTCTCTTTGCTTTACTTGTTTTTTTGTTATATGACATGCCAGTAAAAATACTGACTTTTAACAAAAATGCCTGTGCTAAGCACATCACAGAAATACACGTTTTGTCGATTAGTTGGCTAGATGGCACACCAAAGGGTTTGGGAAGCTTCAGATGCATGTTAATGTTTGCAAATCCCATTAATTATTTATAGTGAAATGAAATAATTTATTAATGCCATCTGAAATCAATGCACAGAATTAAAATGAAGTATTTCCAGTTGTTTAACTAAACTCTGGGACATGGTTGGAGAAGGCAGGTATTTAAATTTAAGGATAAATTCTTCATTCGTTTTTAAACATTTCATTGAGGTGTAAATGACAGGATGAATGAATGTCATTATGAATTTTTAATTTCCTGTACCAACTCAAAAGTACTGTAACTTTTATATACCACATATAATTAGAAAGAATTAGGAGGTTACTTTGAAATGTTCAGAGGTGTGTACAAATGAGATGAGATCTACATAAACAGTTTCATCAGTCTTTATTTATACCAGTGTTAACCAAGATTAGGGCATTTGTGACACTTTCTTTGGCCCACGTGGCTACCTAAAAATTTGAGGCCTAGTAGGTTGTTCCAGTTGGGAGTAGAAACTGTTGATGATCATCAGGTATGTCTTTGATGCAACTTTATTTATTTACAAAAAGTATCCAAAGCCCTGTGTCTCTGAATACAGAAGGAACCAAGAACAAAAGGAATAGTTTCTTAGCTTACAGCCTGCAGCTTCTTTAGCCAACAGACCAAAAAGCTTTGTAATTTTTCCCAGGGTCACATTCTGCTCCCAGACTACTGCTAGCCTTTCTTGTCTTTTGCATCTGCCTCTCTTTGTTTTTGTCTATCCTCAGTTTCTGTGTGTTCTCTCTCACACCCACTCACGCACAGAGACACCTGGTCACAACATGCCATTGTATTCTCCGCCGAAATGGTGCTAGTTTCTGTGGAGATTATATTAGGTTTTGTTGTAGGTAGGACCCCTTACTTGTCTCTTACAACTACCTTAAATGGAAGACTTGTTAATACATCAGTTTGAACGAAGTTTTAACTCAACCCATAACATGGTTTCACCCAGCTCATAATACAGCATCTAATACTAAAGTTGCAGCAAACTACATGAAATCCACCTGGACATTTTCAAAATTAAGGATGCGGAGGGCAGAAGAGAATCATAGAATCATAGAAGATTAAGGTTGGAAGGGATCTCAGAAGGTCATTTAGTCCAACCCTTTGCTCAAGGCAGGACCAACCCCAACTAAACCATCCCAGCCAGGGCTTTGTCAAATATACAGCTAGCTCATAAGTAACAGAGGTATTTTGAAGGTCTTTCTCTTTCTTTAGTTTTAACACTGAGAACTCTGGCAGTCTCCAGATTGCTAGTCAATTGAAAGCCTACTATTGCAGTACTGCAGTCGTTCCATTGACTTCAAAGTGCTTTGGATAAGGGTTTATCACTGCAATTTTCAAAGGGTTATTATGTTACAAATATAGAAATACTGAAATACCACAAATAATGTGGCATATTTATAATATAATTATGGGACATGCTGAATGTGAAAAAATAGCATATTATGAAACACAATTGAACACATAAAAAAGTAAAAATACATAAACTTCAATTTTCAGTGTGTATAGCAATGGTTCCATCAAAACTCAACAAATGGAAACAAAGTTTATCTGTAGTTTCTATACAAATTGGTCACAGCTGCTTCTAAAGACTAAAATGTTTATAAATTTATTTTTCACACATCAGCATTGCCATATGTTTTCAGCCTTTTACTTTCAGTCTCTTCCTACTTTTTAACATCTAAAACATTAGAAAGAAAAATAGCAAGGGTCAGAACTGGAAAGAAACCTCTTTGTTTTCATAAATGCAGCTATCAGTTTTAATTTTAAAAGAAAAAATATTTGTAAAGAGGTCACATCTCTCAAAATCCTGTTTCATTACATTCTAAGCAAGGTCCTGGAGTAGCAAACATCTAATCTATGCTGCTGTGGGTATGCAGGTGATTCACAGGATTGGCTGTTAATAAATCACACTTTGTTGCCTTTTGCCTTGGGAATTGATGAGATACACCTCCCCTATTTTCACTTCCTACAGCTGAAGTCCAATACATTAGACTCAGATGACATGGTATGGAAACTTTCATGAAAACAAAACCAATTTTCAGTTAAGATAAACTGTTGCAGTACAGGTCACGAAACACTGATCAAAATTAATTAAGATTAGAGACAAATTTTCTGATAATCAGAAGAATTATTTTGTCTTTTATAGTAGCAATTATATGATTGCATTGATAGTTAACAAATGTGATTGTGTCATATTATTCATTCTCATGTGAAAAAAAGATTAAATGTATGGGCTACATGTTTAGCCAAAGGAAAGTTATTTCTGCTTGCATTCCATGCAAACCTTTTATTTTAACTAATAGTAATACCATTCAGAATCTTCTCTGGTAAATTATAATCTGGCTTCAGGCTCTTAAACATTTATAGTACTTCTTTGTTTGACTAGCTTTTATTTTGTTTTAATAAATTAAACTTTCTAATACCTCTGAGATGCACAAAGCAAACGAATCACTGTGCTCATCACGTAGTGAAAGAAACACATTCATCATTCAAAAGACTCCTGATGGACTCTGTAGCATATGGTATGTGTTGCAGATACTATAGGAATCAGTTGAAATGGTTCTTGGTAAACTTCACAAAAATATGGACTCCTAAATGGCAACATGAGTTCTTGCTTAGAGTTTTGGAAATAAAGAACTAAATATTACTCCTATATATTGACTAAATGTGTATTGAGCATGTAGTCATAACAGTTTCTTCTTTCTGTCTGTTAGAATTATCTTTGAATAGGATGAATATATTATCTGATCCCACTGAATGTCTACTGAGTCATTCAAGCAGACACTCAGTCTGTAAATATATTTACTTTGATACTTCTTTTTTAAAACTGATTTTAGTATTGGTGAAATTTGACATTCTTCCAGAATACAGTCCTGAGTTTAAATACAGAATAACATCCCTTTCTATATAATTCTGCCAATCTGCCTCAACCTTGTTTTAGAGAAAACACCTTTAAAAGGGAGAGGATAGTTCAGTTCCCATGAACACTCAATTCTTGACCTCTTTGCTGAGATAAACAGCGAGAAGGCATAATAATTTTTACCGACTTTGATGACTGTTTTTTGAGATGTGATCATGTGTCTGTTAGGAAGCTGACAGAGCCACTAACTAATTTCATATAGATCACCAAACAGCCATCAGAGGAAACAATTTTGAGCCATTATTAACCTTAGCTGTTTCATATTGATGATCTGAAGGTGAATGGCTCTGTAACTTATTACTAATAACTATGAGCCATGCATTTTCTTATATGTATTTAATAAAGTGCTGAAATATTTGATAACCTTATATGAACATATGTACAGTATGATTTTTGTTGTCTTGTTATTTTTCCTGGTTTAATCTGTAGTTTGTAAGATTATTATTATAAGTAAACTGTAAATCCATGCAGATAGACAATAATTTACATATACAATTCTATTTCATTCTCCTAAATGGTGAATTGATGAATCCTTATTTCTTCTGCCTGAAAATGGAGTCAGAGTTCTCAGGCTGGTAGGACCTTTTCTGCCTAATTTGCAGCTAAAATTAACTAATCAGATTTGGGTATGTTGGATACTTTCCGTGGGGCAGAGGAGGAGGGGGCAAAACTGTCCAGAGAAGAAAAAAATCAAAATCTCTACTAATGGAATTTTGGTTCATTTCACTCTCTGAGGTATCAATGCAAAGTTTCTGAGAAATATTCAATTTACAATTTCAAGCTGGGTGTTTACCACTTTTGAAAATCATATATTGCTACCACAGTATGAATTTAGGAGCCTAATTTTGGGCTTCTGGTTTTGAAAACCTGGCCTCAGTCTTAAAGCAAAAGGAGTCTAATTTAACAGTTGTTTCCCATTTCTAATCAGGATAGTCATCACAGAAGGTATTATCTTGGAGTCAGTCTTTCTGAAAGAACAAGTCTCCAAACAATTCCCTTTAGGCAGCTGTTTTGCAATGGTATCACTTTCACAGAGCTGCCCTACTCTAGTTCTTTCTGCCGTGGTTGACTGGAACTTCTAAAAGAGCTAGACTATGCCTTTAGGCATCCCTCTGTGTAAGAGGTCATACATGGCTCCATTGCCATCAGAAGAAGTGGAGGAATTGTGACAATTTGTCCCTTGCTCCCTTTGTGCTCTAGGAAGGAAATTATCTGCTTCTGTCCTTTATCACGTGTAGCATGCTCTCTCCTTGGGCTGGCTCAGCTTTACCTACTTCACACCTGATATATAAAACCTTTGACTTTTCTGCAAAAATGTTATTTTTAAAGCAAATTGTGTTGTAGTGAACAGCAAAAGATAAATAAAAACATGAGGAAAAACCTCCAAGTTTTGCTTGTTCAAAAATAGGTGAATGTATGTATGTATAATGGTTAGTCCAACCAGATTGGTAACCGATACATCAAAGTTAGTAACCATTTACTTAATTGTCATCTGTGTTCCAATTTATTTGTACATTCCTAAAATATGCCATATTTTGTTATGTACATCTCATTATGGATGGCAATGCCTAAAAATTTCCCATCCTACACAAACTGCTCTGCAGCATGCTGACACAAAATAATGCCTATTCTTTGCCCAAGAAGTGGCTGTTGTACTTCAGTAATTGAGGAGCGATTCTTCTCCAAAGTGTTTGTAAATTGAGTTAAGCTCCTTGGTGGATGAAAACTGCAATATAAATACAAATTCTATTCATTCATACCCCAACAGAGTTTACTGATGCCCTAAAACAAAACTCCTGAGGAGTAAATATGCCATCCTCAGATAAATTTTTTTTGAGCTTCAGAGAGCTGAAAAAGAGCTCTGTGAAGTTTGAGAGCTAGCCCCCTTCACCAACAGAAATTGGTCAAATGAAATATATGACCTCACCCACCTTTTCTCGCTCATATCCTGGGACCAACATGCACAACAACACTGCAAACCAGTTTTTCAGTAATTCACTAGTATATGTAAAACCACTAAGGCAAAAAAATGTTTTATACACTAAAGCATATCTGTTATTTACAAGGAATTTATTTGTTAATATAATCCTGTCACCTATTTTTAATGTATTTTGATTTCTAAAATCATTTGTTACTCAATACGTATTTTCCCTACTATAAAATTAGGATTTTTTATTCCTATTTCCAAGTATACTGGTTATATATAAAGATGAGTTGTCTTGTAGTGAGTATTGAGCAAGCCAGAGATAATTGCATAAGCTCTTTACAACTGTTCCTGTAGGGCTGCTTAAAAATTTCCATCAGTACTTTTTTTTTTTTTGGACAGAAAATAGGTTTTTAACTAAATTAAAATTTTTGTAGAAAATGATGGTTTAAAAATATATTTTTGTCAGAAAACCACAAATATAAAAATAAAAATAAATGTTTTTGATTGAAAAATTATCATTTTTCTGTGATTTTCAGTAGAAACTTCTTTTTTGGAGTGGGGGGTATTACTGAAAAGTTTCCCCCCCCCCAGTTTTTGGATTTTCTATACAAAGCTGAATTTTTTGGCTGAAATCTTTTCATTTTTATTGTAATTTTCCACAGGGGAAAAAAACAAGCAAACAAAAAAAACCCCAAACCAAAAATCCCACCCAATTTTCCAAACAGCTCAGTGCATCTGCTTTCTTGTTTTGTAATGCTCTTGCAAGAGATAAGGGGCAGCTTGGATTTGACAAACCTACTGAAATGCATTAATTTATTGCAAAGATAATATACTATTCTGGAAGTCAGTTAAAATCAGGGAATAATGAAAATTGTTATGTTGGTCTCAGAAAATTAGTTGCTAAGAAGATGCCGTAATACAGCACTTTAAATAAGACGATTTGTAAGAATCAGAGGCCAAAGATGTACTGATTTACAACCTTAACTTCAGTGGGGTTGCACTGGTACAGAACGTAGATAGGATTTAGCTCTACATCCTTTTTCTAGGGCTATATTTACACTGCTAACTTTTGCTGACACCGGTTACGTTGGCATAATGCCGCCACAGTTATTGCTTGTGTACATACACACTTGGCACCTTGCATCAGTGCTGTGCGTACTCCCCAGCAGTGCTTATATTGATGCACAGTGAGGTGCACCGTGGGCAAGTAACTCACTGTGCAAACCTCCATCATCCAGCACACTGATTTTTGGGAAGTTTTGGTAAAGCATGGTGGCACCAAAATGAGTCATACAGGGATAAGTGGGAGCAAGGGGTCAATTTCCCAGCATGCAATAGTCTTCATCCCATAATCTCATCTATAGCCCATAATTTTTGCACTTTTAAAAAAATATCCACAGATCCATGCAGCCCTTCTCACTGTCGCCATCTTTGACAGACACATGGAACCTGCACAGCTCTGTGCTATTGTCTTAAGCATGGCAAGCACAGAACTCACAATCCTCCAGTATTTGCAGTGCCACGAGAAGAACTGAATCAGCAGGGAACATGACAGTTTCTTAGAGGACAGATTGCTGTGGGACCTAGTAAGAACCTATTCAAGGTTGCTGGTTGCATTCACGGAGCATCTGGAAATGGTGGAGTGCAGTTTCTGGGCTCAAGAAATGAGCAGTGACTGGTGGGATTGCAAAGTAATGTAGGTTTGGGAGGACAAGCAGTGGCTGCAGAACTTTCAGATGTGCAAGGCCGCATTCTTGGATCTGTGTGCTGAGCTTGCTCCACCCCAGGGACACAGAATGAGAGCTGCAATGACAGTGGAGAAGTGAGTGGCAATCGCACTGTGGAACCTTGCAACACTGGATTGCTACTAGGCAGTGTGAAATCATTTTGCAGTTTAAGGGCAACTGTCATGCAAGTGTCCAGAGCCATTAATCATCTGCTACACAGGACTATGACTCTCGGTAATGTGCAGGATAGAGTGGATGGATTTGCAGCACTGGGGTTCCTGAGTTGTGGTGGAGCAATAGACAGCATGCATATTCCTATTTTGGCACCAGACCTCCTTGCTACAGAATACATCATCAGAAAGGGCTACTTTTCTATGGTTATGCAAGCATTGGTGGGTCACCAGGGATGCTTCACCAACATCAGTGTGGCTGTTCAGGGAAAGTGCATGATGCTTGCATGTTTAAGAAAAACAGGGTTACTTACCAGTAACTGTTGTTCTTCAAGATGTGTTGCTCATATCCATTCCCAAATAGGTGTGCGCGCGCCCCGTGCACTGGTTCCCAGAACTTTTTTGCCCTTAGCAAGCCCCGTAGGGCCGGCTCCGGCGCCCCTTGGAGTGCCCTGAGCTCCCGGATGTTGATGTGGAGACACCTCTCCTGAGCCGACCAGAGCCCCTGGGTGCTGAGGTCGCTGCTGATGTGTGTCTCCCAGCCTGCATCCGAGGCATCCGTGATCAGAGTTATCGATGGTGCCAAATCTCTGAAGGGGACACCCTTCAGAACCTCCCCTGGGTCCCTCCACCAACCCAGAGAGGTCAGTACCTGAGTGGGAACCGTGACCACTCTATTCAACGAGTGCCTGGCTGGTGCGTACATGGAGGCTCGCCACGCCTGGAGCGGCCTGAGTTTGAGGCGAGCCAGCCTTACCACATACTTACAAGCTGCCATGTGTCCCAACAGCTGAAGGCAATGTCTGGCTGTCGTCGTGGAGGACCTGTGGAGATTCTCTATTATGGCAGCTATCGCCTGAAAAGCGAGGTTGTGGGAGGAAGACTCTAGCTTGGGTGGCGTCCAGGGTGGCCCAGATGAAGTCTTTGCACTGCACCGGGGTGAGAGTAGACTTCTGCTCATTGACGAGCAGCCGCAGTCTGGTGCACCATCAAAACTGCTGCTTGTTATTATTCCTCTTGGCTGGGCCTTGTTGGGGGCCCGCCAAGGATCCCTGGCGGTCACGGCGGTTAGGTGGCCTATATCTGTCCTGGCCCCTCTGGGTTTGAGCAGGTCTGAGAGGCAGCCTAGGGGCAAGTTGCGGCTGGCGCTGGGCTTGCGGCCAAAACTGATACCTCGAGGCCCGCGGGGTGTAAAGCCCTAGCGACTTCAATATAGCCCTGTAGTCTTTGAGGGTGTGCAGTTTGTCATCTGTCCTTTCAGGGAAGAGGCCAGCACTGTTCGATGGCAGGTCCTGGAAGGATTGCTGGACCTCTTGTGACAGCCCCGAAGACTGCAGCCAAGCACACCTCTGCATCACGATGCCCGACGCCATCGCTCTGCTAGCGGCATCTGCTGCATCGCTGGTTGACTGTAGGGCCACCCCTGCCACTGCAACGCCCTCCTCGATGACCGTGGTGAAATCTGCCGCTTGGTCTTGGGGCAATGCCTGTGCGAACCTCTGCAAGGAGGACCAAAGGTTCACGTTATAACGGCCAAGGAGCGCCTGGTGGTTGGCAATCCTAAACTGGAGGGCCCCCTGTAGAATAGACCTTGCGGCCGAAAAGGTCCAACTTTTTGTTATCTTTATTTTTGGGGGTGTTGGCACGGGCCCCCTGCCTGTCTCGTTGGTTGGTGGCATCAACCACGAGTGATCCCGGAGCAGGGTGGTTGTATAGGAAGTCAAACCCCTCTGCGGGAACATAATATTTCCTCTTGGCGCCCTTGGACGTAGAGGTGACCGAGGCTGGGGTTTGCCAGAGGGCTTTGGCCAGCTTCAAGACCCTCTCGTGCACCAGCAGGGTGACTCTGCATGGCCCCGCCGCCCCAGACACACCAAAGAGGCGGTCATCCTCCTCAGAGAGCTCCTTGAGCTCTAGCTTCAAGTTGATTACCATCCTTTTAAACGGTTCCTGGTATGCTTTAAAGTCAGGAACTGGCGCCCTACGGTCCCTGGCGGCTGCATCATCAGGGGAGGACGAGGAGGAATGTGGGAGGGGCCCCATGGAGGGATCCTCCTGAGGGTCCGATTCCTCCTCCAAGGAATGGCCCTTGCCCGGCTGGCTTGGAGGAGAGGGTGCTGGTTGGACCACCGATGACTGGACCGAAACCATACCCTGGCCCATCTGATCCCCCATTGCCCCCAGTATGGCCACTGCCATGGTCCTTGAGGCCACGCTGGTGCCGGTCCCGGTGCCGACTGGGAAGCGTCCTGGCGGGCGCGGGACCCCGAGCTGTTGGAGAGGTGCCGACGAGACTTGTGGCCCCTGCCCACCCGGGTCGATGACCTGCTCCAAGATGATGAAGAGGAGCGTCGGTGCCGATGCCTGCGATGCCAACAGGGGGCGAGCGGCTAGAGGAGCTGGAGCATGATCTCCAGCTGCGCACCAAGGTCTTGTACTGGTGCTTGCCCCTAGGGGATTGGGAGTGGTGCAGGCCATGACTTGTCTGCCCCGGCTCCGAAAATCCCGAGCGATGGCGAGGTGCCGTTGGTGCCGTCGGTGCCTAGTCTTTCGGTACCAGGATCCGCGCCGGGCTACGACTCTGGGTCAGGACCGGTGCCTATGTTGTATCTGCTGGTGCCGGCAGGCGCGCCAGGGATCGGGAACGGCGTCGCCTGTCCTTATCCTCGGGTACCAGGATCCATACTGGGCTGTGAGCCGGGGATCTGTACCAGTGCCGAGCTCGTTTGGTCTCCCCAGGCGATGGGAGCCATGGCAGACTGCGGGTCCGGCGTCGGGACCGGTGCCGTCGAGCCTCCTCTGTCGCCAGGCTCCGCGCTGGGCTGCATGCCGGGGAACGAGACCAGCGTCGGGCATGTTGGGTCTAGTCGGGTTCCAGGATCCACGCCGGGCTATCTGCCGGGGATCGAGACCAGTGCCATGCTGGACTCAGTGCTGGGGTATGAGACCCCAAGGTGCGATCCCCACACGAGGCGGAACTGTAGTGGTGTCGCTTCTCCGGAGTACTCTCCATGGCACATGGCTGGGGCATCTCCTGACTAGCCCCCGCCCCGACCAGTGGCGTGGGGGAGTCCTTGGGAGCAGCCACCTGCCGCTTCTTCTTCCTCAGCACCAAAGGTTGCTGGCACTCCGGTGCCGGTGGGACGCTGTGCACTGAGGAGACACTCGGTGCCTCCGGGGATCACACTGGTTTGGAGTCCGGCCAAAGCACAGACTCCATCAGGACAGCCTTCAAGCGGGTGTCCCTCTCCTTCTTGGTCCCTGGCTTGAAGGGCTTGCAAATTTTACATTTGTCCTTTCGGTGCTGCTCCCCGAGATAACGGAGGCAGCATTCGTGAGGGTCACTCACTGGGAAAGCCTTAAAACTGGTTGAGCCAGGCATGGCCCAACCTTAAGGCCCTGAGGGCTATCTATCTATTATCTAACACTTAACTACGGAAACTTAACTGACTATAAACTAATTACAACAATGAAGAACGGGGAAGCTACTTGCTGTTAGCAAGAGGCAAACGTTCCAACAACCGTCACGGGCGGAAAGAAGGAAATGAGGGCCCTCAGGGCCGGCGGCACCTGATATATTGCGGCATGAGTGTGGCACTCCAGGGGGCACTGGAGCCAGCCCTATGGGAATTGCTATGGGCAAAAAAGTTCCGGGAACCAGTGCACAGGGCACGCACACACCTATATGGGAATGGATATGAGCAATCACTCGAAGTAGAACAAGACTATTCAGAAAGCTATAAGTAGGGACTCTCTTTCCCGACTGGTGGATTATTGCTGACAATGTTGAAATGCCAATAGTAATCCTGGGGGACCCAGCTTACCCCTTGCTCATGAAGCCATACATCAGCCACCTTGACAGCACCAAGCAAAGATACAATTATCATCTCAGCAAGTGTAGAATGACAGTTTAATGTGATTTTGGTAGCGTGAACGGATGCTGACATTGGATACTCACAAGATTTGACCTAAGTAAAAAAAAACCAAAACCCCAAGTTGTTATAGCTGCCTGCTGCATCCTGTATAATATGTGTGAAGCAAAGAGGGAAAAGTTTCCACTGGGGTGGAGGGCTGAGGTGGAGTGGCTGTATACTGAGCTTAAACAGCCAGATACAAGAGCTATTAGAAGAGCTCAACTTGGAGTTATGTGGCTTTAACAGTGAGCCACAGTAATGAATTATGGTGTACTATGCTCTACCTAGCTCTGCTGTTATGGGGCCTGTTAGGAATTATGTGGGGCTTGGTGTAGATTGGTGGTTTTCAACCAGGGATACATTTACTCCTGGGGGTACGCAGAGGTCTTCAAGGAGGCACATCAACTCATCTAGATATTTGCCTGGTTTTACAACAGGCTACATAAAAAGCACTAGCAAAGTCAGTACAAATTAAAATTTCATACAGACAATGACTTGTTCATACTGCTTTATATACTATACACTGGAATGTAAGTACAGTATTTATATTCCAATTGATCTATTTTAAAATCATATGGTAAAAATGAAAAAGTAGGCAATTTTTCAGTAACAGTGTGCTGAGACACTTTTCTATTTCCATGTCTGATTTTGTAAGCAAGTAGTTTTTAAGTGAGGTGAAACTTGGGGATATGGAAGACAAATCAGACTCCTGAAAGGGGCACAGTAGTTGGGAAGGGTTGAGAGCCACTGGTGTAGATCTATGAATAAAACACTGTCAATGCATCTATTAATTTTGTGGTGCTTGCTGTACATTTAAGAATATTACTCTGTGGTTGTCACTGATTCTATGAGTTGTCACACATACAATAACAATCACTACTCTATAGTACAGTGCTCTCAATACTGCTAGACACTGTGCAGCATATGTTGTGAACTAATAAAGATGAATTATATTCCAAATAATAGAATTTTATTGAGTAACAAAGGAAGTGCAAGGAAAAAAAATCAATGCAATTTGAAAGTAAACACATTAAAAACTTAATAAATTAAAGGAACAGAACTTAACAAGGGGAAAGTATATTCATGTCCATTTCAGCTACAAATACAGCAACTGTGGCTTTTATAGGTCATTGTATGTGAAGCTGTCATTGTCCTTAATGTCCCCTGTTGTGGACTGTACTCAAAGGGAGGTGGCTCTTGATGCCATGTGGCATGTTGAGTGCGGGGGGCAGTGTAGAGAGGTGCTATCATGGAGTTCTCTATGGACTGCAAAGGGAGGTGAGCCTGTGATTGTTGAACCTTTAGGTTCACAAGAGTCTCAGCGTCTGTGTTTGCTGCCAGAGAAGTCCCGTTATGTCTTGTCTCATCTTCCTCTCCTTTTCCTGCTGGGACTCTTGGGCCTTTCTCCCATCTGCTCTTTCCTCCTCCACGCTGTCTGCAGTGTTCAACCTCCAAGCTCTACGCTCACAGTCTGGTGCCTGGAGTTAGGAATATCAGCCTATTATTGCCAGGATCACCTCTGGAGCCTTTTTTAAAAATGGGTGTTACATTAGCTATCTTCCAATCATCTGATACAGAGGCTGATTTAAGTGATAAATTATATACCACAAGATAGTGGTTCTGCAGTTTCATATCAGAGTTCCTTCAGAACTCTTAGGTGAATACCATCTGGTCCTGGTCATCTGGTCCTGATGACATACTACTTTTTAATTTATCAGTTTGTTCCCAAACCTCCTCTATTGACATCTCAATCTGGGACAGTTCCTTAGATTTGTCACTTTAAAAGAATGCCCCAAGGTGCCCTAGTGGGTCAGTTTTGTTCAGCTGTGCCCAGGGGTCAGTTTTATTCAATATCTTCATTAATTATCTGGAGGATGGGATGGATTTCACCCTCAGTAAGTTTGCAAAGTACACTAAGCTGGGAGGAAGGGTAGATACACTGGAGGGTAGGGATAGAATACAGAGTGACCGAGAAAAATAGGAGGATTGGGCCAAAATGAATCTGATGAGGTTCAACAAGGACAAGTGTGGAGTCCTGTACTTCATTTGGAAGAATCCCATGCACTTATATAGACTGGGGATCAATTGGCTAAGCAGCAGTTCTGCAGAAGAAGACCTGGGGTTACAGTGGACAAGAAGCTGGATATGAATCAACAATATGCCCTCATTGACAAGAAGGCTAACAGCATATTGAGCTGCATTACTAGGAACATTGCCAGCAGATCAAGGGAAGTGATTATTCCTCTCTATTTGGCATTGGTGTGGTCACATTTGGAGTATTGTGTCGTTTTGGGCCCCCCTCTACAAAAAAGATGTGGACAAATTGGAGAGAGTCCAGAGGAAGGTAACAAAAATGATTAGGGGGTTAGGACATATGATTTATGAGGAGATGCTGAGGGAACTGGTCTTATTTAGTCTGCAGAAGAAAAGAGTGAGGGGGGATTGGATAGCAGCCATCAACTACCTGCAGGGGGATTCCAGGGAGGATGGAGCTAGGCCGTTCTCAGTGATGGTAGATGACGGAACAAGAAACAATGGTCTCAAGTTGCAGTGGGGGAAGTTTAGGTTGGATATTAGGAAAAATGTTTCACTACGAGAGTAGCGAAGCACTGGAATGGGTTACTCATGGAGGTGGTGGAATCTCCATCCTTAAAGGTTTTTAAGGTGCGGCTTGACAAAGCCCTAACTGGGATGATTTAGTTGGGGTTGGTCTTGCATTGAGCAGGGGGTTGAAGTAGATGACCTCCTAAGGTCCATTCCAACCCTAATCTTCTATGATTTTATGCAAAGGTCACACATAGGGACTTGCAGGAACCAGAGGAAAAGGAGGATGACATCTTTCTGACAAAATCTAGGCCAACAAACTGGGGTTTCTGCTCTTTTCATCCCATATCTGAAAGTAAAAATAAATACAATAGGGCTGTCAATCATAGTTAATGCATGCAACTAACTCAAAACAAATTAACACATTATTTTTTAACATGTTATTTATACACTAGAGCCTCCCCTAACCAACCTGCTTGAGACCAGGGTGGGGGAACTGATGTCGGGGTATGCCATGTACCTGGTTTTCACTGAGCTGGGATGTGGGGACAGGAAACTTGTCTATGCTGCTGCTGGTGGTGGCTGCTGCTGTCTGGACAAGCATTCAGGCTGGTGAGTGCTCTGCTTAAAGAGAAAGCTCTGAACACACATTCTGCCTCACACATTTCCCCCCAACACACACATACTCCTCCCCCAATATCCAAAAATATTTAAATAAATGGTATTTTTTTAACAGTGTGATTAAAACTGCCATTAATCACAAATGGGGTTGTTTAATCTTGTGATTAAGCACGATTAATTTTTTAAATTGTTTAACAGCTGTTAAATACAATAAAGAGATAATCTGATCTCTAGGCCTTACTCTGGCACAGCCCTCATTGAACTCAGGATGTTTTGCCTGAATTAGAGTTGTGGGATTTGGAGTACAACGCTTCACATTAAACTTTATGATGTTTATTAAAATCTAAATATGGGCCATGAGCCATCAATGGAATCTGCTAACACCGACCCCTGCATTCTGTAGAGTCCATTTGGCTTAAATGGGACCCTACACCAATACAAGGGTCACTCTCTGTTAATGGGTGCAGGATCAGGTCCTTACACCCAGCTCCTCAAATATATTTAGACTCCTAAATCCTAGGCATTAGGCATCTAGAATAAGGCATCTTAATACCTTTGAAGATCTGGAATTTTATCTTAAAATAGCAGAAGTGACAAGTGTAAACACTGGTGTCAAAGGTGGGATCTGGTTTCTTGGAGAGAGAGAGATAGAGAGACTGTGAGCTTCATGTTGACCAAGATGGCATAGATCATGGAGGTACTTGCAGAAATAAAAAACCGCCATCTGGATTTAAAACAAGACCTAAAACAGGAGTTGGAGGTTTCCCAGAAAGGGCTCAGAGATGACTTGTGGCTGAGTTCCTTGAGGGAGCAGCAACTGCAAAATGCCTGAACAGACTAAGAAACCCAGCTGCAACACACCCATGTTGGAGTGGTAAAGCAGATTGCTGAGGTGATCAGCAATCTGTTTATCATAGACCAGAAGTTTCTCTGTGAAATAGTGGAGCCAATCTGGAATTTGCCAATCAAGATGACCCGCAGCTAGGATTTATGGAACTAAAAATTCAGCTACAGAAGGAAATCATAGGATCACTGACCACAGTGGAAAGCAGGACATTTACAAGTTTTCTACCTGGTTTGGAACCCATAGAGGAGCAGAGGGAAAGGTCAGGCTGTCCTACCTCAAATAATGCAAAAAACTCAGACTCCACAAAGGCCTTCAGGATAAACTGGTGATGGACCAATTTCTTGACAATCAACTGGACTTGGACTTGCAGATCAAGATCAGTGAAAGAAGGCCAAAAGACACTCCAAGAAGCCGCAGAACTTGAATCTTTTCTTGCAGCTGTGCACCAGAAGAGGAAATAGTTGTTAGGAAGGAAGATAGAAGCTGATCATCATGGGCCCTGTAAGTACAGCTCTGTGTCTAATATGTATGATGAAAGAAGGGTTATAATCTGGCTAATGATCACATTAGTATTCATGTAACTTACATTATAATCCATTTGGTTTGTAAACCAAGGGAAATTGTCAATAATGCAAAAATGGAAGGGAATAATTCAGTTAAATGCTCCTACTATGAGAAAATTGGCCACAAAAAGGATTGTTACACATTTGAGGTACACTGAGAGAGGAGAGGAGGGACATGGTGAGCGGCAGACATGAAGGTGTCCTCCACCTCCCTCCACTTTGAGACTCCCCACCCAACACTCAGTGTCCCTTTTTACCCCTAGCCCCATGAGACTGCCTGCCCGCCACTCGTTATGTCCCTCCACTGGGAGAGGGGACAAAGTAGGGGAGAGGGCACGCTCTGGAGCAGAGTGGGGGTGGAGTGTGTGTGGGGCCATGGGTGGAAGAGGTGGGACAGGGAACTAGCCTCCCCCAGGGAAGTTTCACCCACCACCCATGACCAAGACAGACTGTTACAAGTGTCTAGTAAGAACATAAGAACTGCCATACTGGGTCAAACCAATGGTCCATTTAACCCAGTATCCTATCTTCTGACAGTAGCCAGAGCCAGGTGCTTCAGAGAGAATGAACAAAACAGGTAATCAAGTGATCGTCCATTGCCCATTCCCAGCTTCTGGCAAACAGCAATCCCTGCCCATCCTGGCTAATAGCCATTGATGGAAGACTCTCTCCCAGCCTCAGAAAAGAGGGGACACCAAGCTAAAGGGACAAAGCTTGGAGGTACAGGGTTAGCCCCAGATTTTTTATTTAGGTCATGACAGTAAAACAACCGTAATGAGAGTTTGTCAATTGCATGTATTATAGGATCTGTGATGTGTGTAGGGATGGTTGACAGAGGCTCAAACATATGCTATTAGACCTGACATGCTATCAAGGCTAGGGAAGACGGGATCCAAAACTAAACCACCTAATTGGTCTCAAATGGAGACAGTAACTGGAACAAGGGTACCTATCAAAAAATTGGGTTTGAAGATTGTACCTCTGGAATTTAATCAAGAAGTCTGGGTGGCTGACACAGTGGATGCTACATGATGCAGTAGCTTTCTAGGAAGGGAAAGATGGGGAGTCTTGGGTGGAAACCAGTTTTGCTCTTTTGGATCTGAAACAAGAACTGACCCCTGTTCATTTGCTGAATGTTTCTGAGAAGCAGTAGCTAGTGAAAAAGGGAACTGATGCTGTAAAATGTGAACAGGTGGACAGTAAATACTGGTATACAACAAAACTACTAGGGGGGAAAGTTGAGTTCCCAGAGCTTCTATTGGACCTGTTCCAGCACAGTTCTGTACACTTGAGTGGCTCAAGCCAAAAGAGGTAACAGTATCAATATTCTAGAATGTTTTTGTGATGGTTTCATGAACCACACAAAAGCATTTTAACATTATATGTAGAAGACAATAACAGCTAGAAAGATTATTTAACGGAATGCCTTAAAACATGCTGTAGTAACTTTGCAGTGCTATGAAGGTAAAATGAGAGACATGCCAAAGATAGGATCAGATCTGCATCTGAAAAACATTGAAAGCAAGAGGAACTGGGGCTTAGACAAAGCAGAACATGTAAACTGAGTAAATTAACAATAGATATTTTACCAAAATGTAAACTTTAACCTGAATCTATTATTAGTTTAATTGATATTTGAACATATTTATTAATGTTCATGTGTCTCTGCATTTTATGGTTTTGGCCAGGATCAGTAGAAGAATTATAACTGGAAAGAATATTCTCACAGTAGTTCCTCTCTAAGGCCTCAATAAGGACTTGGAAATTTGGCATGAAAACCACTTCTCAATAACTTTCAAGGGTAAATAGATTCAGCTTGATTTGCATAGAAGTGGGATGTTTACTCAAAATAAACTTCTTGAAACTGCAAAAACTCTCCCATTGCTTTGAGTATGGTAGGGAACAAAAAAAGACAGAAATCAGATCAGATACCTGGGTGCATAGAATAAAGTCAATGGGTTCAGAAGGGCAACAATTGAAACCGGTGGATCATATCAGGTATCTTCATCCAGCCTTAAGATGACTAGCTGTATCATACATCCATATTGTTGGTTTAACATGTATGAACCATGAGCTCTAATTTACTTTACTGTTGCAAGTTGGGCTGACCTCCCCATGGCAGAAAGTTTATGTATAAGGTTGTGAAAGGGGTACAAGATATTGTCAGTCTCTGCTCTGTCACAGAGCATGGAACTAGGCAGTGCATCTCAGGCCTGGTCTACACTGGTGGCTTAATTCGAATTAAAGTCTCTTAATGGCTTTTCATGCGTCTCTGGACCCTGTTCAGTTGTTGAGCCCGGACGGTCGGAGGGGTTGAGTCCCCTCCCGAAGAACCTGAGGGTGAGGTGGGGTGAATAATTGGTGCCGGAGAGATGGCGAGAGCCGTGCTGAAAGTATCTCTCCGTAGAGTCCGAGTTCTCTTCCACCCTCCCGTTAGGGCTCGGCATTAAGCTGGCAGGGACCCCTCATTTGAGGAAAGCCTCTGATTGGCAAGTCCAACCGCAACCTCCTCATGGTGAGAGTCGGTAACTGGCGGAGTCCAGGCTGATCGCGGAGGACGAACCCCCCCTGCTGTGTGGGGGGGTGGGGAGGGCAGCCCCAACACCTAACTGCCCCCCTGGTAAGGGTTAGCCTCCCCCAGGTACGGGTTAGTCCCCCCTGGTAACGGGTTAGTTTCCCCCTGGAAAGGGTAGCCTCTCCCTGGTAAGGGTAAGCCTCCCCCTGGTAAGGGTAGTATCTTTTAATTCTATGGAGAAAACAGAAATTTTATTTCATACCGGATTGGCGCTGGACCGGGTTAAAAACGCCCCCGCTACTAGTTTCGACGCCCCGGCTAGTAGTGTTAAATTGATTAGGGGTATTATTCATAGAGCCGGACCGATGCTATCTCCTTATGCTATAGATAGAGTAAAAGATGGAATAGCTGGTTTTATGGATGATTTTAATCTCCGAGTTGGAGAGAAGAGTGTTGTTCGGGAGGAACAAGAGGATTTTAGTGAGAGCCAAGTTTTAGATTTTAATCTTTTACCGATGGCTTTTACGAATGTTTTATATAGTGACCTTAAGATAATCGATTCTAAATCTAGCTTTTATGACAAATATTTAGATTCTTTTGATGATCCATATTTGATAGAATTTAATAATCTTAATAATAATAATACCAATTTTAATAATTTACAACGTGATTCTATGGAAAATAGAAGAAATATTTTAGGAGATAATTTTAATACAAATTTTATGAATACAGCTAGTTTTAAAGAGAGTAGTTCATTTAAAGAGGGAATATTTTATTTAGAATATCCCGTAGATTGTTTTAATTGCCCTATATGTTCACAAATTTTAGCTAGTTTCGGTAAATGGGCGAAGCATATAAATAATGTACATAAAAGCACTTCAATAAGAGTTATTTGCAAAAAATGTGGTAAATATTCGCAGTTCCATAACATAGCTTGCCACTACCCCAAGTGCAGGCCCAGGGAGGTGGATAACTCAGAGAAGAAGTATGCCTGCACGGTCTGTGGGTCTGCCTTCTACACTCGTTCGGGGCGGAGTCAACACATCAGACATAGGCATCCTGCGGTGAGGAATGAAGAAAGAAAGGAAGCTAGAGTGGTTGGGAAAACAAGTCGCTCTCGGGTATGGACAGAAGAGGAAATTGAATTATTGATTCAGCTTGAAATCAAATATGCAGGGACTAGAAATATTAATAAGTGTATAGAAAGTGAATTAAAAACAAAAACAAATAAGCAAATATCAAATAAGAGGAGGGACCTGGCCAGGAATAAGGTTAAAAAGGATGAAGATTCTATGGTTTTATGGGAAGAGGGTGGGATGGGAGATATTTTAGAAGATATTCCTCCACGTGAGAAAATTAAACCTTTAAAAGATAACATTTTAATTGATAGGTTTTTAACAGGAGTTAGGTGTAATGGGGCTCGTATTTTAGAGAAATTGGATTTTATTGAACAGCAATTAAATGCTTCTGCCACTGTAGCAGAAGGTTGGGGATTATTTGAAGAATTATGTAAATTGTTGATGAACTCTCCTCATGAAGATGTAGAGAATTTGGAAAATAATAAAGAAAATAATATACAGAATGATAATGGGAAACAAGGAGGAAAAGTGGGTAAGCCTCCTGATAAATATAATAGAAATAGAAAATATGCTGGGAGAAAAGCTAAATTTAGATTCTATCAAACCCTCTTTGAAAAAGATAAGAAAAGATTGGCTAGGATCATTATGGGAGAACCTGATAAAGCAACATGTAAGATAGCAGTTAAGGAGATTGAAACCTATTATAAAGAAATTTTGGGTAAAGAAGGACATGGGAATACCAGAGGATGGCCAAAAGTAAAAGAAGTGGTAGATAATGAAATTTTAAATTGGCCTTTATCAATTGATGAAATTAGAGAAGCCTTAAGAGAGATTGATAATAGTAGTGCTCCTGGACCAGATGGAATTAAGGTTAAGGATTTATGGGATATTTATAATTTAGACAGTAGGATTTTAGTAAGGATTTTTAATATTTGGTTTTTAAATAGACAGATTCCAGAGTGTTTTAAAGGCAATCGTACAATCCTAATTCCTAAAGTCAAGGATCCACAAGAGTTGAAGAAAATATCATCTTGGAGGCCATTGACTATTGGTTCGATTTGGATTAGGTTGTATACAAAAATTTTAGCTAAAAGATTATCAAGTGCTGTTAAATTATGCCCCAGACAAAAAGGTTTTATCGCAGCCTCTGGCTGTGAGGAAAATATATCGATTTTAGAAAAGTTAATTAAAGGGGCCAAGAAAAATAAAGACGAAATAGCTGTTGTTTTTATTGATCTTGCTAAGGCATTTGATTCGGTTGGCCATGGTCACATTTTAAAGGGGTTAAAGAGATTTGGGATATCAGAGAGTTTTATTGATATTGTAAAGGATTTGTATACAGATTGCTACACTGAAATTAGTGTTGGTGAGGATAAGACAGAACCTATTTTAATTAAGAGTGGAGTTAAGCAAGGTGACCCGCTTTCCCCTATTTTATTTAATATAGCCACGGACCCTCTTTTATATAAATTGGAAGATGAAGGAGATGGTTTTATAGTGCAGGGTAGAAAGATAACTTCATTGGCCTTTGCCGACGATATCGCTATATTAAGTAGGTCCTATAAGGGGATGGTTAAGAATTTAAAAATTCTTAATCAGTTTTGTAAAAATTCAAGTTTAAAAGTAAATGTTAAAAAGACAAAGGGCTTTCATGTTTTCCCAAGCATGGGAACATATGTTATCAACCCAAAAGATAAATGGGGATTAGGCGATGAATTAATTGATTATATTCAACCTGGTGAGTCTGAAAGATATCTAGGTGCAAGAATAGATCCATGGGTGGGAGTGGCTAATAATTCCCCTAAGGAAAAATTAATTGATTGGTGTGAAAGTTTATGTAAGGCTCCATTAAAACCTGCGCAGAAATTGATAATATTAAAAGTTTACATTTTAACGAGAGTTTTTTATGAATTACTTTTAATCGAGCCGCCACTTTATATGTTAAATGAATTAGATGTTTTAGTTAGGAACACTCTTAAAAAGATTTTACATCTTCCCCAGTGTACAACTGATGGGCTATTCTATGCTAGAACTAGAGATGGGGGTTTAGCAGTTACAAAATTTAGTACCCAAATTCCAAACATGTTAATTCGTAAATGGAGGAGACATATTGTCTCCAAAGATGATTGGATAGATTTCTCGTTTTTATATGCTGGGGAAAATTTAGTGGAGAAAATTTTAATATATAGTGCTAAAACGGCTAATCCTAAAACGTGGAGAGATGAAGAGTTTTTAAAATGGAGTAATTTAAGATGTCAGGGAATTGGTATTAAATATTTTAAAAATGATTGTATTAGTAATTCGTTTTTAAAATATCCTTGCTTGGCCAGGTCCTCCTCTCTGATTGCGGCATTGCAAATGAGAGCGAATGTTTTTCCCACCAGGGAAGCTCTAGCAAGAGGACGGAAGATGGAGGAAGGGTTATGTAGATGGTGTGGTAAGGTCAAAGAGACAATTCCTCATATCTCTGGTCAGTGCATAAAAATGAAAGAAGCAAGAATTAAAAGACATAATAGAATAGTTAAAGCACTAATTGATAAAGTAGGAAATAAAGGATGTAAAATTTGGATTGAACCTTACCTTCATAATAAAGAAGGGAAGTTGAGAAAACCCGACCTCATTATTGAAAAGGAAGGAGTGGTAGCCGTTGTGGATGTCACAGTTAGATGGGAAGACAACGCTGACAGTGTGGAGGCAGCCCACATTGAGAAGGAGGCATACTACTCTGAGTTGGAGGAGGAGGTGCTGCAGCTCACTGGTGGGAAGATCATCCACTTCTTTGGATTTGTAGTTGGGGCGAGAGGTAAATGGAGTGAAAGAAATGATGAAATTTTTAAAATTTTAGGTATTGATAAATTTAAAAGTTTTAAAGAAAGTGTGTGCAGACTTGCTATGTATGCTACGACGGATATGTTGGCTCTTTTTAGCGATAAACAGTGAACCCAAACATTCATTTCGTGTATCCTGTGGATTTTAGATATATTTTAGATATAGATATATTTATTCTCCATATTTTAAATTTATCAATGGGCTTTAGTTTTCATACTATTGACCTGTTGACTATGTTTAACTGTCCTTTCATGTAATTTAATTTAATTTTAAAATTAATTGAATAATAAATATTACTTATAGGTTAGATTTTGATTTTAGATTATCTTAGCTACTGAATACTAGATTGGACGGCGGACTGGCCGCATAGTAACCAGGAAAGGGCAGGTATTTACGCCTGTACATATAAGGTTGTCAAAGGGGTACAAGATATTGTCAGTCTCTGCTCTGTCACAGAGCATGGAACTAGGCAGTGCATCTCAGGCCTGGTCTACACTGGTGGCTTAATTCGAATTAAAGTCCCTTAATTCGAATTAATTACTCCTGCATCTACACTTGTGCATTGTTAATTCAAATTAAGGAGCCTTTAAAATTGAATTAATAAAACCATCTCTGCAAGTGGATTAGCATCTGAAGCACATCAGTTAATTCGCATTAGTGTGAGTGTGGATGCAATGGGACTTAATTCAAATTAATTGGCCTCCAGACTGTATCCCATGATGCCCCATTTCAGTATCCTCCCCCAAAGCAGCCCTGGGAAGATTTAAATCTTCATTTCCTGTGGTGAATGGGTTTAAAATCCAAGCTGCGATCACCCTCCCCCCACACACAACAAACCTTTTGCAGTTTGTCTCTTTAAGGGTTTGAAAATTTCACACCCCCTCTCCCCGCATGGTGATTGCGTTTTAACTGCCCAGCAAGCCCTTCGCAGTTTGTCCCTTTAATGGTTGTCCTTTTGAAAGATTTCACCACCCACCCCACTCCCCGTGTGGTGAATGCGTTTTAAATGCCAGCAGTGAGAGGAAATTATTTGCTACATTGTTTCAGTGGCCAATCATGGAAATTGATACTGTCTTAAGAGTTTATTCAATGCTACATGTGGATACATTATATCATGCTTTCCATCAGTGAAATGGAAACATTGGTATCACTGTATTAATATACTAACTGACTCTGTTGTTATTTATCTTACATTCTACAGACACCTGTAGAATCAAAATCAAAGGCAAGCAATATACAGGGAGTGGTAGGGGGAGCATAAAAGGCAAACAGCATATAGGTGGGGGGGGTCGTTTGGTGAAGGGAAAAATCAAAGGCAAGCAATATACATGGGGTGGTGGGGGGAGCATAAAAGGCAAACAGCATACAGTTCTAAAGTAATCCAGGATAAGATGCGATTTATTTGTCACGGTCAAAATGAGAGCATAGTTCAGCTGGCTCCATGTGCCTGCAGCAATGGCGATCTGGGGGAGTAAAAAAACAGCATGAAAATCCTTTTCCTGTTTGTTTGGGGGTGGTGGAAGCAGCACTGCATCTTGGGATGATGACACTCGTCACAACAGCCTCTATGGTTAGTTGCACTGTGGGATAGCTTCCCACATTGCACTGCTTTCTAATTTGAATTAAGGCTGGCCAGTGTGGACGCAAGAAACCAGCACAAACACTGTAGTGTGGACAGTCTGCAGCGCTTTCTATACATCGCTTTCTGTAATTCGAATTAAGCTAATTTGAATTAGTGCTGCAGTGTAGACATAGCCTCAGAAAGTAGTTACGACAAGCTAGGAAGGGTGTGTGCCCAGGGCACCTGGGAGATTCATTTATTTCCATGGTCAGTCTCTGCTGACAGGGATCCTATGGAGTCTCTATTGTAGTTCAAATTTTCCTTCCATTAGTGGAACCCATTAGTGCAAACACTACGTGCCTTCCCCAGAGGATGAATCCTTCTGGGATGCAGAGGCCCTCCCAGTTTTACAGTCGTGGAGCTTCAGGGATCAAAAGATCATCTAGTCTGATCTCCTGCATACCACAGGCCACCGACATCACTCAATGCCTGCACACTAAACCTACAATTGAAATTAGACCAGAGTATTACAGCTCACAGGAGACTAAAATATTATGTGACAGTCAGAGAATAGGAGGGACTGAGGTGCACCAATGTCCAAGGCCCCTGCAATGGCAGGAAACTGATTAAGTGGGACATACACCCAGATGATCCCAATAAGTGACCCATATTCCATGTGTCAGAGAAAGGCGAACATTCCCCACCCCGATTGTCACTGCCAAACTGACATAGGAGAAAATTCCTTCCTGACTCCACCTGTGATGATCAGTTAGATCCAGAGCACGGGAGCAAGAGCCAGCCAGCTAAGCATATGACAGATTGAATGCTCTGTGCCACCCCTGAGCACTGACCCACCCCGTCCAGTGTCCCATCGCCAGTCGTGGCCATCTCTGATGTTTCAGAGGAAAGCCACAAATACATGGGGCTGAGAGGGGAAGAAGCAAGGAAATCCCCTCTGGATCCCACCAGGTGACTGACTGAAGCCCTGGAGGATGAGCTTTAGGAACATAAGAAGTGAACCAGAAGTGATATTCAGGACTGCTGAGCCCTGTCCCTGACCGTCACAAGCAACCCAGCCATACAATCCCACTCATAAATGTGTCCATCTCTCTCTTAAAACTAATTAAATTGTTTGCACCCACAAGCCCTATTAGGAGCAAGGGTGCCAGAACCCTGGTAGACGTGGGGGGTCACTAGCGCCAGGACCAGTGGGCTACAATCCCACTTTTTAACATTGTCATAGTCTGGAGGGCAGGGGGCGGTGTTGCCCTCCCAAACGGCAAGCCTTGGGGAATCATGGAATGGTGCTGGCAGGGACTGCACTTTGCAGCAGTGTTGTCTGCCATGAGGCTCAGCCCTTGTGGGCATCTCTCTGCATCTGATATGATTTTGTGATATTTATGACAAAGAATAAAATTTTCTTCTACTTAAAATATAAATTTAGTAAGTACAATTAATATATTTTAAGAGGGAAAATATTTATAATAGATGCAGAAACCTTTAAATTGTACAGCATTGTACAATTATAAGAATTAAAGGAAAAATCCTGAAGACTAGTTTCTCTTAATTTAACTGGACCACATTGAAGGCCCAAGAGGAATATAAATTTCAGTGATTAGTTATATTGAATCTGTGTTTTCTCTGATGATTTTTATGAAATTGTGACAGCTCTTCTGCCACCTCAGTGGGTCCAACGCTTCCTTCTAGTGGTAGGTCAGGGAACTGCTTAACCCTTTAGTGTTCTTTCACCCTCTAGTTGTTGGGGAGGGTAATACAGCCTCTCTAAGAGGCTGCTCCCTGCTGGATCCCAGTTCTCTTTCTGGTTCTCACATGCCTTTGTCTCTTTGCGGGGGCTCTTGCTCCTCCAGTGAATGGCTGTGGGGGAAGGGCCCAGTCCCACCCTTGACTCCAGACCCCATCCCAGGGACCCTACAAGCAGCAGCCTTGTGCTGTGGCTTCAGGAACACTGCTAGCTTCCCTGGGTTACTTCCCTGTGCCCCTTGACTTACTGTTTGGACCCCACTCAGACAGGGGCCCTTCCTGGCCTTCTTACCAGGGGAGGATTTTGATTTTTGACAGCCCCACTGGGCATGGTAGTGCCGAACCAAATGTCTAGTTCTATCTTTCCCTTCTGGCAATGTCTTTTCCCTCAGGCCTCCAGGCCTGGGAAAGGTCCTTTGACCTGTTCAGGCCAGGTTTTTCCCTACCCCAGTCTTTGTACCTGCTGGGTTCTCCTCTGCCAGCATTCTGCTCCTTCACCTAAACCCTTCTGGTTTCTGACAGCATCTTGCCTACTCACATATTCTCTGGTAGCTCACCTTACTCTCACAACTCTAGCCACACTCTTTCTCTAGAGGGGGGTCTTTTAACAAGTCCTGGGCAAGGCCTTGATTGGCTCCAGGTGTGTTAATTAACCTGGAGTAACCCCTGCTCAGCTACCAGGGAAAAAGGGACTTGCTGAGCCTTTGGTGATATATTGGCCTTCTAGCACTCTCTGGTAGCCATTTAGTCTGACCCTGTCACAGAGATGCATAAATATTAGCCAGTGGACATTAAAGAAAATGGAACATGTAAGACTGCATCTGAGCAACATTGCCTGAAGGCAGGGTTTGAATGGAAGATATTGTAGTAGTAAGAGAAAATAACATTAGGCTTGGTGCAAGGTCTAAAGGCTGAACCAAAATCAGGCTTTAGGAAACTGCAAGTCAGCTTACAAGTTCACTGAATGATACAGGAATTTGACAGAAACAGCATTGTTAACGCATTGGCATTGTTAAGAAGCAGTAGCAGAAATACAGTATTGTTAAAATACTAGCATTCCACAACTTCCCTGATACATGGTAACTATAGAAACATAATCCTGGGAGACAGTCCAAGTACTCCCCAAACAGCAATACAATACAGGGAGGCAGTGCAAGCTCTCCCCAAGATGCAGTTGTGCATGAACACAATCCTGAAAGACAGTACAGAGACCCCTGACCATAAAATAGTAGAGATGTTAAGATGAATGAAGATGTTGTGCTTGATTTGGAGGCAAGATATGGAAGAATATCTGATGTCAGAGACGCAAGGTGAAACTTGCTTGTATCAGGGTATAAGAAAAGGGTCTCAGCAGGGACATCTTTGTCTGGCCTGGGGATAATGGAAACTCCCACCATTAACTAAGCTGGATCACTGTAACAAGTATACATGTCCTAGTTTACTTGTAGCTCCTATGGGGCACTAGCAGCATGCTTCGCTTACAATAAAAATGGCCAAATGCCTTCGCCATTGAACTGAGTCTGTGGTTATTCTCAGGGAGTGCTATTGAGATCTGCTGATTCAGGTAGCAACAGAAACTGAAATGGCAACCAGAAGGGAAATCATACCAGCACACATGCCTGAATGACAACAGATATTTAACAGGAGAAATTCCCTGTGCCTTTCTATTCTATTTTATTAGACTTCATTGTATCAACTTTATCCCATATTATCTGAGCACTTTCTGATCTTCTCCCTCTACTTATTATACTATATTATTTTATCAATGGGGTTTTACCAAGGGGTAAAGGATTCTGTAATGTGCTTTCAGGCCATCCTGACTAGAAATAATATGAGTTACATGAAGTACACGAGTTACATACCCACGTAATCATTGAATGGCCTTCTGTTGACGCTGGTGGAGTTATGCCTGATACCAGTGTAAGATCAGTTTGTCTTTGTCTTTCATAATAATAATTAATAAAAAGCACTCTACATCTTCTAAGTAGTTAAGAAACTTTGCTATATCCTTTTGAGTTTGGTAAATAAATTATCATTGGTAGTAATAGGTTCTGTATTATTTATACCCATTGTACAGCTGGGGAAATTAATAATTAGGGAGCTTAAGAGAGTTGTCAGAGGTCACACAGCAAATCCATTTCAGAGTCATCTTCTAAACTCAGATCACTGACTCCCAGTTCCTTATTCAGATCAAGAGAGTATGTTTTCTTTATTCAAATAAGTGAGTACAAACAAATTTCCAACACCAAAGTATCCAAAAGATAGGAAGAGTTCCCAGGAGGCTTCTCTGGTAATCATAGAATATCATATTTCAAAAATGTTAGCAGTCGTGACAGCCATTGGATATTTTCTAACTATTTGGATGCAAGAAGCAAGCATTTTCATGAACATCTATCTCTAATCATGTTCTTTTGTACTATAATTGGCTTGAGCTTGTTTTGGAAAATGATCTATCTGATTGTGACACCTCATGGGAAAATTTTAAGAATAAGATACTGGCTACTGCCAAGGATGTCTTTGGAAAAACAAAGAAAAAATATTCTGACTGGTTCACATCTGAACATCTGTTGCTCGCGCTTATAGAAAAGAAAAAGCAAACTTGCCTAAGTCTACTTCAACAACCAACCAAGCTCAGAACTCTCAAAGTTTAAATAGGCTAAGACTGCAGTTCAGAAAGCCACCAGAGAATATGTCCAGTAGTATTGGCAAGACCTGTGCAAAAAGATTTAGATTTGCTTTCAAAGAGGGGACCTTCGTGGTACCTATAATGGAATTAAAGAGGCACATGGTCCATCTAGTAAAAAGACCATAAGCCTGAAAGCAAAAGATGGTATCATATTGACTGACAGGCAAAAACATCTTGACCAATGAACTGAGCTTTACATAGAACTCTATTCAAAGGATGCCATTATCTGTGATACCGTCTTAGCTGTCATTCTCAAGCTTCCAACAATACAGGAGCTGGACCAAATACCAACTCTTGAAGATGTAGAAAAGGCCATAAAAGAGATTGTGCCTGTGAAAGCATCAGGCATCAACCAGTTACATCCGGAGCTCCTTAAGGCAGTGGGGAGAAAGCTTGTGAGTGACATCCATGCACTTCTCTGCACCTGATGGGAAGAAAGCCATATACCTCAGGATTTGAAAGATGCAAAGCTAATTACTCTATATAGAATAAAGGGGACAGAGCAGACTGCAACAACAATATCAAGGGATATCTTTGCTCAGCGAGGTCATCAAAGTGCTTGCCAGGGTTCTGTTGAAAAGACTCCAAGTCCTTGCTGAGAGAGTCTAACCTAAGAGCTAGTGTGGGTTGAGAGCTGGACTCTCCATGACTGAAGTCCTTCACATTGTGCTTGTTGCAAGAAAAACAAAACATTGTGCTTGTTACTGTGAACAAAAACACCTCTGTATGTAGCATTTGGTAACCTACAAAAGGCCTTCAACACAGTTAATAGGAATAACATCTATAAAATCCTGTTGAAAATTGGCTGTCCACAAAAGGTGTTAGCCCTATTCAAGAAATTCCATGAGGGAATGAAGGCAACCAACCAGTATGAAAATGAAATATCATCTGAGTTTAATATTGATACTGGTATGAAGCAAGGTTGCCTCTTAGCATCTAGTGGCTTTGGCATCTTCTTCTCTATTTTTCTTAAGTACACCTTTGGAAATGATCAAACATTTGAACAGTTTCCACCTCCACTGTCTTAGAAAAATCCTTGGAGTTATTTGGGACCAACGATCACCAATAACGAGATCCTGGAGAAAACTGGTCTTTAGTGTATGTAGACTATTCTGGATATTCACTGGCTTTGCTGACTGGGGCATGTGGAGCGCATGCCTCAAGATCGTTTGCTGAAGGCTGTGCTCTATGGCCAACTTAAGAACTGACCATGACACAGAGGAAAGCCAAAGCTCTGATACAGCGAAAAGGTCAAGCAAGGCCTTAAGAAATTCAGCATTCCCACTGATCACTGGGAAAATCCTGCCCATGGTTGTTCAGTTTGGAGAAGTCGGGTTATGACTGGTGCAGTCACCATGGAGAACCATCAGAGAGCCCAGGCTGAGGCCCTCAGGTGAGCCAGAAAGTAGAGTATGCTTCAACTTCCGTCTGGCGAGTGGACCTCTAGCAACTGTGAGAAGGTTTGCCGTTCGTGCATTGGGCTCTTTTCCCATACCATTGCTAAGCACCACTGATGGACAGACTGTGTCACATCTCCTTTCATCTATCAAGATGCTGGACAGCTATGGAATAGTTGACTAAATTAGATATATTTCAATATTGATAAAAAGTTAAGTAGCCTCAGTACATTACTTAATTAAAAGAAAATAAATTTGCACTCGATACCAGTAATATTCAAAAAAGAAAGAGAAAGGGAGATATTATGAAAGTATATAAAATCTTTGCTTAATTAACTCACAATGTCAGAGGACTTCACTTTTATTTAAGTATTCTCAGTGATCACCTTTCATCCTTCTAAATACGCATTTTGCTTACTGCTATTTATTTATATCAAACCAGCAGATCTAGAGGCTTTGTCAAAACACTTGAGCACATATATAAAAAGATATTTATTATTGTTTTTATAAAGCTGATGTTTCTAGATTTTGATGGTTTAGCTGCAGAATGTATTTCAGCGTTTTATGATTCCTATCTTTCCCACACACAGGAGGATAGTCCATTGTACTAACACTTTGTTAAACTGCCACAGTAAATTATTTTTATGTTTACTGAGTCAGCCTCTGAAATGTACCATATCAGGAAGCAGGATAGCTTTGATTTTGAATGAAAGTACCCTGAATTACCTTCTAATTTGTTTTTATTCCTGCCAGAAAAAATTCTGATACATTAGACATCATTTTCCTGAAGGGCTTTAACAAAGCCTAGGAAAGAAAGGAAAAATATATATTTTTTGAGCAACGGAGTAGTATTGGCTTGACAGCAGATAGCAGACACTATGAAATCCCACCATGAGAGACTCCATTTAAATGTACAGATTTGTTTCAACCCATTAAAATTACTGTCATGACTTAAACAGTCTCATGCCATTTAATTTCATTTATGATCTGTTATTTCTCAGAAGAACAGCAGTGCCCCCCAAAAATAGGTACAGAATTCAGTGCTTCTGATCAGAAATTTTAAAATAGTAAACCTGATACAGCTCACAAGAAATGTACGATGACTCTAAATTGCTCATGTGTATAGGGCCAAATCCTTAACTGTTGCAATAGATATAGCTCCACTAAAGCACGTGACTCATAGTTGCTCATAGTTTTTAAAACATGAAATGAGGAAATATTGGAGCAGGCTATAATATTCCAGGTGTAGTGAGATATTGACTAGTTTCACTATTTATGGCATTTCCTGCAAAAAACACAAAATGGGGTTTTAATCTAAGCAAATTATCCTAACATATATAGTAGCTCATTTATTCAGCTGTATGGAATCTGTGCCAAGTATGCCTACACTTCCCAATGGGTTGGAAGGATTTTCCGGAATACTTTGAAATACTGCAATACATTTTATTTATGTATACACTTTCTCCACTTGGACATAAAGTTTTTCATGGCAATATTTTGAAATTACCTCAGGAATCACCATCTTCCTTTTTCACACTCTTTTGCTCCTGTTCACTCTCTCCCTTATCTCTCCATAATTAAACATGAATGAGTAAATTTTAGAAAAAGGGAACTAGTAAGATGTATGCCCATCATCACCTCAATCACATTGCTTGTGTGTGCTACAAAGCTCTCCTTCCATATTTGTCTTTCTTTTTTCTCCTTAGGGTAAGTCTACTCTCCAATAAAAGAACAGCAGTGCTGAGTCTCAGAGCCCAGCTCAGTTGACTCAGGTTTGTGGGGCTCAAAATAACAGTGTAGATGTTTGGGCTGAGGCTGCAGCCCAGGCGCTAAAACCCAGCCTCAGAGCCCAGGCTCAAGCCCAAATGTGAATGTGTACACTGCTATTTTGAGATCCGCAACCTGTGCCCCATGAGCCTGAGATAATCGACACAGACTCTGAGGTTCAGTGCTGCAGGTTTTTCTTTGCAGTGTAGACCTAACCTTAGATTGTAAGCACTTTGGGTTATATCCTGTGTCTTCCTGTATACAGATACAACACCTAGAAAAATGGGGCCTCAGTCCTGAACATATTTTGCAAGTATAGGTGCTTTGGGGTCCTACAGCAATATAAATCATAACAGAAATAGTAAGAATAACTGGGACCCTATTTTCCTGCTGTAGAAAGTAGTAACTCTTTTTGACTTCAGGGATTTCTTTGCATCCTGTGGTAGGAGAACAAGACCACAGTACATTTTTCTTGTGAATTATCAGTATTAGCTTGCAATGAAATATTGTTTAGCCTAGTGAACAAAATATATAAAGCATATGAGAAATAGAATTGTATAAAGGTGGAATTGATTTTATGCTAAACGCTATGTTCTATTCTGTACTTTAGTCTTGTGTTGGCTTCTGATGTTAGCTTTCAGAAGACACTGAATACAATAAACCCCACAATATTCCTTCCCCGACTTATCTTGCTATAAGTGTTTTGAACTATGCAGAGCTCCATTTTAACAAGATGGTGATGTTCAGTATTGACTTGATCCTGCACTCACTAAAATTATAATGGTATCAAGGCAAAACTCCCTCTGACCTCAGTGGTACTAGAAAAGGCCTTACTAAATAACATTATAGAAAGGCATAATTCTCAGAACTGCATGGCAGATGTCACTGCCAGATATCTGCTTCCCCTATATATGTGATATTTACAGTGATTGCAAGAAGATATCTATGCATTTAAGGCTTGATTAAGATCCCACTGAAATCAACTAGAGTTGTTCCATTGTGGATAAGGTCTTAGGGAGAGCCAAATATCAAAGCCAAGATTGTCTGTGCAGTTCTGAAAGGATATTTTTGCCTGAACAAACACAGTTAGGTTATTTTCTTTCTAGCTAAACTCTTTTTGGGATTTACAAACAATATATTTCTATAAATGGATGGATGAATATTTGGATAGAAATAAAGACTGCACAAAGAGACCTGTGGGTGTACGTTTTAAATTATATACTTTTAGTATGGGTTTATTTTATTTTTGTGAGAGGACAAGAGATAAAGAGGCTTTAATCAGAACAATCAAGACAAAATGCAGATGGTAAGTCAGATTCTGATCTTATTTACATCCATGTAAATCTGGAACAGCTAGAGTGAATTCCATGGAGTTACTGCAGATAGACACAGATGTAAGTGAGAGCAGAATCAGGTAGTGTACAATAATACAAAAATACCTTCATTTATCTAATAGGTTAAAAGCACTGGTATTATAAACTCAGAGTATTAGTAATGGACAAATATTCCCAATCTCCTCTTCCTCCCTTTTATCTTCAATACAGGGCAAAAATCTAGAGTTGTGGGTTATCTGACGAAAAATGGTTGCAAATAGAATGTGTATGACAAAAAAAAATCCTGAGGGCTAGACAATACATGTTGCCATATTTGTCCCCTTTGTATGAATTTATCTATGGCTTCACCCCC